>JXCR01112480.1:0-14077 GCA_002079205.1 Phalaenopsis hybrid cultivar | reverse complement strand
AAGCACATTTGCATTAAATTGTTGTGATGGATTCCTCCGGGTTCCCTGAGCTCCTAGCCACCTCCCGCTGGCCGGCCGGCCAGTCTAGTGGCCGGAAAAGCCCAAAATTGANTGAGCTCCTAGCCACCTCCCGCTGGCCGGCCGGCCAGCCTAGTGGCCAAAAAAGCCCAAAACCGAGAGCCACTCCCATGGCACCTCACCCAAATCAAACCTAGAGGCCAGCTCATCCAAATCAAACTATGGAGCTCATCTGCCCTCCACCTAACCACCACATTACACTTCCTAATTGGCCACGACAGCCACCATAGCCCCATTTTTATAAATGTGCACCTCCATTGACGTTAAACAAGGTGCTAAAATTTCCTTAGAGAGGCCTCTCCAAACTTCACATAGAGCTTCCTTAAGATTCCTTCAGTGCATTCCAACCATTTTTCCTCACCCATTCCCAATGTCAGAGCTCAATTTTGAGCTTGAAACCCTGCCGGAAACCAGGATAGAACCCAATACACCTTCACACTCCACCAAATCTCAAATTTCTTGTGCCCAGACTTTCACAAGAGTGAAAGAAGCTATAGCCCCATCAAATCCCCCTTCCACAGAGCCTCTACCATAGCTCTAGACCAACACCTGAAATCGAGCTTGGTCAAATTCATACCTAGACTTACAAGAGCCTCTACCATAGCTCTAGACCAACACCTGAAATCAAGCTTGGTCGAATTCATACCTAGACCTTACACCGAGACCAGGGACTCAATCTCTAGCCTCCTTGAACCCCAACAAGCATGCCGAGCACTTCTAATTGAAGCCTCCCTTCTCAGAGCAAAGGTATAAAACTTCTCCTTTTCCCGAGCTTATTTTGATTCTCCATTTACTTAAGCTTGATTTCATGGCATCTTAACCATATGGATGTGTTCGCCTCACTTAGACGAGTCCATAAAATCAAACCCGAAGTGATTTGGTTCAGTCTAGGCCGAGATCTTTGGGTTTTAGTGTGGACGGGCACGGGATCATTATATCAGGGACGATGACGGGGAGCTGTTCGATCAAGCGTGTATCAAATAGACGGGGGAGATTGAGCCGGACAGCGCTTCGAGACATAAACCGCAGACCGAGTCAGCAGCTACGTGGACGGCGGCTTCCAACCAGAGCGCGTCACGCATGCCTTCAGATTGCCTAGGATCTACTCAGCACGCGCTATTTAAATAGATAAATAGGGCTTTTTCCTATTTATTTAAATACCCTTAACTTATAAAATTCATAACTTTGTGTAGAAAAATCACAAAAATAAAATAAAAGTACATTTTTGCTCAGTGAACAAAGGAGAATAATGTGAAATAAATTTCAAGACCATGTTATGCATATTTTATTTTAATTAATTAAACACTATTTTGAATCATTTGATTCTTCATGCATGATGGCACATCACCTTGGTTTAAAATTTTAGCATGTTGTAGCCTCTGTCAGGGGAAGTTTCTCTGTCAGGGGAAGTTTCTCTGATTTTTCCAAAGTCAGAGGAGCTTCCTATAAAGAGACCCAAATTATTTCTGTAAAATAATCATGGAAATTAGCATATTGGTTATAAAATCCCAAGAAAATTTTGGAAGGACCACCATGTCAAGTCATTTAAAATACCCTTAAATTTTACAAATACTAAATCACTAAGATAATTAATTTTGGAAAATACAAAATTTAAATTACTTGATTTTTTATCTTCACTGTGACTTATGATCCAGAGAACTCATCATAAAAATTTCAAAATATTTTGAGTTAATTTGACAATTAAATAGATTTTTAAAGATAAATACCACTCTTGGCATTTAAATGTTTTTTTTAAATTAAAATATAACTCAAAAAATTTTGAAACTTACTTTTTTGAGTTCTCTATGATCAGGGGTATTTTATAAAAATAAAATGATATTTAAAAAAAATTTCTTATTTTTAGACTATTCTAATATTTAAATAATTAAAAATTCATAGAAATCATAAAAATAATAAAACTCATGGAAATGTTCTAAATTGTTTCCTAATGACTTAAGAACAATTACAATATTTTTCCTAGTTTTCTAAATAAAGATATTGAATTTCAAAGCTTAAAAATAATTTTTAAAAGGCTAAAAAATGAGTTTTCACTAAAATAATTCCAATAAATAAAGGAAAAATCAAAAGAATATAAAATTTACTCCGTTGAGTTCTCTGACTTTAGGGAGATTTTTCAAAATTACAAAATTTAATTTTCACCACCTGAAATATTTTAATTTTATTAAATAACCCAGAATTTAAAATAATTCTAATAAATCACAGAGAATTCAAAAAATTATGAAAATTGATCGAAAGGCTCCTCTAGTTTAGTTCTACCTCCAGAAGAAATTTCAAGGGATTATAATCTACCTTGGTCAAGTTAGAAATTTTCTTTAAAAAAATCCTACTTTTGCATGAAAATAATTATATAAATTGAATTAAATTTTGAAAAATCATATTTTTCTTCTCTGATGTCTTAATTGACCCATAAATGAGGTAGTATAAAAATTTCAAAGTCATTTGAATTGAATTTGACAAATTATGAAATGTTAGAGCCTTAAGGGCAAATGTGTAATTTTGGAAATTTAGCCTTAATTAACATTTAGGCTTGATTCAAGGAGGGAAAATGGGTAACCTCTGATTTTAATCAATTTATTTGATGATTGAAACACAAGGGTTTAATTGGTAGAAACCAATCTTACTTGCTTAATTAAGATTAATAAATTTCTAAATTATTAAAATTTGGAAGTTTATTAAAATTAAATGATCTTGGACTTAGGGGTATGACTTTTGAGGTCAATAACTAATCAATTTAATACCCCTATTTTGATTTTCAAATAAAAATCAAAGTCATTAATCATGATAACTTAAGGCTTTAAACCATTTCAAAATTAATTAAGACACTCACCTAGGTCTTAAGGGCTTAGTGGTGACTTAGGCTAAATAACTAATTAAGACACTCACCTAGGTCTTAAGGGCTTAGTGGTGACTTAGGCTAAATTAAAAATTAATTAAACTGTCAAATAAAATCCAAATCATGAATCATGACCACTTAAAGTTTAACCCTTTTCAAAACTAAACACTCACCTAGGTCTTAAGGGCTTAGTGGTGACTTAGGCTAAATCAAAATTAACTAAATGACTCACCTAGGTCTTAAGGGCTTAGTGGTGACTTAGGCTAAATCAAAAATTGATTAAACAAGAATCCAAATCATGAATCACGAACACCTAAAGTTTAACCCTTTTCAAAATTAATTAAGACACTCACCTAGGTCTTAAGGGCTTAGTGGTGACTTAGGCCAAATCAAAATTGACTAAATGAGGATTAGGGCTAGGCGTTAAGGGGTTAGTGTGACTTAAGCCAAATCAAAATTGACTAAATGAGGATTAGAGAAATAAACATAATTATATCAAACATCCTTAAAACACCACTAATCAAAATTGACTAAATGAGGATTAGAGAAATAAACATAACTAAATCAAACATCCTTGAAACATCACTAAGCCCAATTAGGATTAAAAATTTGGCTAAGTGTTCAAATTACACTGACTTATGAAACACCACTAAGCCCAATTAGGATTAAAATTTGGCTAAGTGTTCAAATTACACTAATTTTTAAACACCACTAAGCCCAATTAGGGTTAAAATTTGGCTAAGAGTTCCAACAACACTAACTTGCCTTTTTAAGGGTCTTCACCCACATAATTTTCAAATTAAATGATAAGTGATAATTACCCTATTCTTTGGGATAATTGAGACATCAATGTTCACTGAGTAATAAGGATATTTAAAGGATGAACCATAAAGTAACATAATAAGTTTAAATGGACTCGAGGATTTTCACCAGTTGGTGAGCAGGAGGTGCATGGATCTGCTTCCTCAGGATACCTCAGAGGCCTATTAAACTTAATATTCTTCACTCAATGAAATCATCCTTAATTAAAATTTTAAGGACTCACCAAGATATGACATAGGTTACCTCAGAGGCCTATTAAACTTAATATTCTTTGCTCAATGGAATCATCCTTAATTAAACTTCTAAGGACCCGCAAAGATATGACATAGGGTTAGGAAAATTACCAAAAATCTTACCTTTTCTGCTCTTCATAAACTACCTTAACATGCATTTTAAGTTTTAGGTGGTGGAACGAGAAGACTCGCCAAGTACGCCTTTATAGTTTATAATATCGTTTTTGTTCTGCCTTTCCCTTACATGTTTCATTCTTGCATTTATCTACATAAACTTGCATGTTAAACATAATCATAATCAAAACCAAAACTAAAATCAACCAAGATAAAATTCACTGTCACAATATTCAAAATATAAAACAACTCAAAATTTAATCACAAACATCACACAAAACCAAAAATTTAACTAAATTAAGATGTCTCTATCGGATGATCGGGAATTCCTCGGAGGAGGTAACCTACAGTTTCTAACGAGGCTTCCCATAGTTTAAATAAAATTATGGAACTCATTAATTTGGGTTTAGTAAGTTCATTTGGACTAAGTGAATCCATCAGAAAATAGTGATGTCGGAACGAGGGAACCGTAGGATCCTAACCGGTGTCGCTCTAATCAACTTTAGTATGCCCTCATAAAATTTAAATAACTTCAACCATAGGGCCACCTGATTTGATATTATAACTTGACACAATAAATAACTCAAACTCGTCGCGGCAGGAGCTTGGAGCTAGCATGGTGGGCAGCACGGCCATCTTCAACAGCAAAACCTATCTTCACCAGCTAAACCAATCCTCCTTCCCTAGAATTAAAAAACAAAGCCATAGGACTTCAAGGTTGCTTGCTTATGCAACGTAAATTCTCAACTTATCTTTAGGCCTTTGCATAACTCTGTTATACAATATAAGCCCTAACTTGTCTTAGGATTCCGAGGTTGTCGTTCGTTACAACCTAAATCCTTACATCTTCCAGGCTATTTGTGTGATCATTTCACATAAATGTAAGCCCTAACTAATAAAATTGGCAGGATGAAACACCTAAGTACTTCTCCTCAAAACTGAAGCCAAACATTAGGATAGCTTGGAAAGTCATCGAGGTTTTCCTCTGGATCCATGACATCCCCTAGTTCCTCTTCCTTTGGATTCTACAATAAAATATTCCAAATTTAAACCAATCCCCTTTCACACCTCTACGTTCGATTTTATTGAAGAGTCCTACCCTTTGAAATTTCATGAAGATAATATTTCTTGATTTTTATCGAGAGTTTTCTTAGGTGGCTTTGGTCATTTAAGATGTAATTAACTATAGGGGCTTGCCCTTATAGGAAGCATGTCTAAACCCAGCTTAATATAAACCCTATTTAATCCTTTATATTAAATAGGGGAACTTGTCAGCAAATACAAAGGTTTCGCAGACCAAACGGACATCATACTTTCCTTAGTTTATTTGATCGAGCCTCATCCTCAAGTCTTGTGTTAATCCTTCGGGATAGATACATGATTTGAGGTACAGTGCTCTTTCATTTTAAACTATGAAAAATATGGGGTCAGTTTGATTTCATACTTCAACGTCCTTCAAAAGCGGGCGATGGGATTTTGATTCCGGTGACCGACAGCTTCTTCCAGGCAACCCCACAAACCAACCCGAAATAACGCCGACAGCTTCTGGCGACTCCACTGGGGACAAGCTTTTCTCTTCCTACAAATTGAGATATATTATGTTCACACATCGGTAATATGTCCATGTCCCTCTTGGACTAAATTACCTTTCTTCCGTTGGCATACTTTACCCATTCCTATCTTGGGAAAGTATAGCTAACTCCTTGGACTTCAGGACTAGCTGTTCAACCATCTTCGAACAGAGGGGTTCAGAAGGACATTAAGGACTCTTTAAATTTTCATGTGGGTCGGACCCCCAATAGGTGTGTCAGTGGACAAATTCCACCTCGGCATTTTCTGCCACTAATTGGGTCCCGCACTGGGCCCTAAAATTTTTCACATCTCTCTTCCAAATTTGATTCGCTACTTCGTGAATTAAACCAAATTGCAGTTTGAAATTTTTATATTAATCAAATTTTACACCTTTTTCAACAAAGATGTTAAAATTACCTATAAATTAAGACCCGCCCGGTCTACATATCAACCTCTATTTTTCAGTGCTTGCACTAAAGATTATGAGGTTTTTGGCCATATAGCTAACCCTAAAACTTTCTGTTTTAAAGCCTGCTGCGATGGCTTACCCAACGCTGACCTTTTCCTGCAATCTGCCAAAGGACCGCAGCGCCCGTAATGTCGCTCCCACCATCAAGTTTGGAGCTAATTTTGAAGACCTTGAGGTTATCCTCGGGAAAGCCCCATTTGTGGTAATGAAGATCGCTGCTTCAGACGTATAAAAGCCACCTGTAGAATTCAATTTGAACTACCTTCAGGACTTCCCTGCCTACAAGATGGCTAGAGCTGGTGTCATCAAGCCTGCTATCTCTGTTACTGCTATGGGAAAAGAAGTGATGGCCGTTGAAGATTCGACTGAAGGATTAACTGTTCCGTCACCCGTGTTTGAAATTGGGTCGAGCTCAAGGACTGTATCACTAACCCAAACTCAAAGGAAGAACCGCAGTAGGAAAGTTTGGAGGACCATCAAAGCCCAGACTCTTGAGAACACACCCGATGAGGAGGAGCCTCTTCAAGCTGAAGAAGTGTTACCAGAAATTTATCCACTCCTATGAGGGAGTAGATTCCATCCTCTGACAGATACTGATGGATATGAGAGTATCCGGAAGATTGCTGTCGCATTATCATCACTTCATGGACATGGTGAGGAGGGAAAGGAATTCATCCCCATCACCCAAGTTAGTGCAGTCTTCACAAGGCTTGCCACTAAATAAGGATGTTTTGTTAGTGAATTACTAAAACGAGTGGGACATGCAATTTCCCCTCATATGAAGAATGAAATTTTGAAGGATATTAAGTCCGGTAGAAAATCTCATAGGTCGACTATAAAGTCACCTTCCCGTGTTCCCGTCTGGCTCCGTTTGGGAAACCAAGTTGATACTGCTATAGTCACCACCAACCATACCACCACCAGGACAGCAGGTCGCCGGTCGATTAAGTCAAGACTGGGTCCGAGAGGTTTACCCGTTATTCCTACAATCATGGAAAGAAAGACAAGATGATTACCTGACACTATATCCGGTCTACACCACAAGGAGCATACCTTCCCTCGATATACTGCTGTCTTGCCCTAAGACATCATCATTGAAGAAGAAGAGGGTATGGGTACCCAAGGTTGCTGCACTGATACAGTTCATTGAGCCTGCAAGACAGGAAGTAAAACCAGTGCCTGAGATATCTGACATCGTTGCGACAATAGCCAGCAAGATGGAGGAAGAAGTTGAGGATTTCCATCAAGGTCCTCCAAATCTTAAAGCAATCAAGGAATCAATGGTTGACGAAAAAGTTGAGAAACTTAGGATTGAGATTTCTGAGTTAACTCGAGAATACGGAGTTTCTGTCAATAATCACGATAAGGATTTTGATTACAGTGATTACTTGGAGGAAGATTTCATGGATGTCCATGTGATCGAAACCAGAGCTACCACATCTGTGCGCGAGGCTCAACCTCACATTGAAGAGAACGCCGTAGATGAGCTACGTAGGGTTATCCTCCTCAGGGATGAGCAAGTTGTTCTACTGGAGAAAAGAATAGAAGAGATGATTTTAGTTATGACCAGGCAATCACAAGCACCAAGATTGGCTTCTCTTGCAGCTATGGCCGCCATGGCCACCATTCAGGGGCAATCACAAGCACCAAGATTGGCTTCTCCAAGGATTAATCAGCCAGAAATCATACACATCGCAGATGAAAGAAGGGAGGCTACTTCGACAGACAGAGAAAAACAATCAAAGAAGGATTCTCCATCAGGTTCCATGCCAGAAAAAGAGTTCAAGCAAATGGTTGAACAAGTGCGAGAGGGCTTAGCTCAGTCCAAGGGCGGTGCATCAATTTTAAAGGGTAGACCTTACTCAGAGGAGTTTGATGCCATCCCTTTCCACAAGGGTTTTGTGAGCCAAGACTTTAAGATATTCGATGGGACTGGAAATCCCAGACAGTACTTAGCACATTTTTTAGCCAATTGGGGCAACACAAGGAATAGCGAAGCTCTACTCTGGCTGTAGTTCGTCAGCAGCTTGTCAAGGATTGCATTCGACTGCTACGCTGACTTGCCCAACGGGTCAGTTAAAACATTTTCTGAGTTGGAATAGTTATTTGTGAAAAGATTTACTGGGGCGCAGCAATATGTGTCTATTGGAGAACTCATGAAGGAGAAGCGGAAGCCTAGTGAAACCTTGGCAGACTATATTTTGAGGTGGAGAAACATTAGCATGAAATGTGAACCTCAGCTGCAGGAACATCAAGCGATTGAGATTCTACTCAAAAGCATTCATGGGCCAGTAGCTTTCACGCTTAAGGGACTCACCATCAAATCCTCCGAGAAGCTACTCAGTAAAGCCAGTAGTCTTCAAGAAGCAATGAAGCACATGGAGCCGCATGAAAAGGCTAAGGTGACCAGAGTGTTCAAAAAGAAATCAGGGGTAGTCACAACCATGAAAAGGCTAAGGTAACCAGAGTGTTCGAAAAGAAATTAGGGGTAGTCACAACTGTCGATAAAGGAAAGCAGCCGATAAAGATATATGCAGAAGATCATCGTCAGTCTTCATCACAGTACTCTCAGAAACAGAGCAGTCAACCCAACCAACGACCGTCTCAAGAGGGATCACTTCGAACAGCGAGTAAAAGAATATCCCTGTTAGAGAGACAGAAAGTTGTTTACTCCTTCAAAGATGTAGTTGTACTTAAAATATTCAAAAGCTTGATGAAGAAACAAGAATTCAAACTACTTGATCTAAAGAAACCCGAAGAGATGGATAAGAAGAATGAACCAAATTATTGTCCGTACCACTGGTTGCTTGGGCACACTATAGACAAATGCTTCATCTTTAAAGACTGGCTCAAAAAGAACCTCAAGGAAGAGAATATAACAATCCTAAAGGAGTGTTTAAGAGAACCTGAAAAAGGTTCCATAAACATGATTTCAACTGAGTCAATCTTTCCAATTGATCCAAATTTTAGAATAGATGGATGGAGTACAACTTGGGATGAACTTAAGAGGGTCCTCAATTGAATAGAGGATTCATCAAAACAAGCTTCTACAAATACCAAAGAAGGATGGAATGAGGTATGGAGTAGATCATCCAAGAAGATACTGAACAAGCTACAGTCTACATCAAAACAAGCCTCCATTCAAAGTCTGCAGCATACCGTGCCCGAAATGAAGATTTCACCGGAAAATTTGTCATCGTCAAGGACAAAGAACAGAAAAAAGAAAAGCTTCACTGCAAAGATTGATAGCACGAGGGGTAGGATAGGGGCTGCCTCTACTAGGTTGGTTGTCTCGAATTTTGGGAAGAAAATCCTCGAACCCTTGACTTTGTATGATTATCATTTTGTCCCTCCAGGGTATTATAAATATAATGGGTCAGATTTTGGCTATGTTTTGACTATTTCTTGTAATAATGTGACTGATTATGACCAAGCTAGTTGCGATCTCGATCCTCAAAATGATCCTCAAATCGTACCTGAGTCCGATGAACTCGTTGTCAAGTTTAAAGAACACATCAACGATATCGCTTACGACAGCACTGATAACGAAGAGCCAACTCTTGAGCGTCATGGTGCACCATTTTCCATCAACTTAGATCTTTCTGACAAAGCGAAAAAGACACTGGAAGATTCAACAATGATATCTCAAGAAGAAGAAATCACAGAAGTCAACTTAAGGAGCAGAAAGGTGTTACCACCAAGAACAGCTCCAGCAGCGAAGGAAAACAGATAATGACCCGAGAAGAGATACCCCCACCTCCGCTAGTGGAAGAACCACATAATCAAGATAAAATCGGAGGATCATACAAATTAGACTACAATGTGTTAGGTCATCTTAGGAAGTTAATAAAATCGAAGGATCATACAAAGTAGACTACAACGTGCTAGCTCATCTTAGGAAGTTGCCGGCCCGACTAAGCATCTACGACGCTCTGATCCTATCAAAGGAGATGAGAGAATCTCTGGTTACAACTTTGCTAAATCCAGAAATTTGCTTAGCTCAGTTGGCTAGCACATCCTCAGATAAAGTTTGCTCGTTGACAGAACAGTCAGGGGTAACCTTCACAGATGAAGACTTGCTACTCGGTACCGCCGACCACAACCGTCCGCTCTACATTTTCGTCACCATTGCAAATTTGTGCTGTCCAGAGTTTTAGTGGATCCTGGAGCATCTCTTAATTTAATGAGTCTACGCAGATTTGTGTTATCCAGAGTTTTAGTGGATCCTGGAGCATCTCTTAACTTGATGAGTCTATGGTAGATTTGTGTTATCCAGAGTTTTAGTGGATCCTGGAGCATCTCTTAACTTGATGAGTCTACTGACGTTAACATATTTGGACTTCGACGTTCAGAAGCTCATCCATGATAAGATGATGTTAAGAGGGTTCAACCAAAAGGTAGAAAGAGCCCTTGTATCAATTTCATTACTTATGAAGGTCGGAGAACTCGTAACAACCGTCAAATTTCATATCATCGACGCCGAGACCCTTTTTAACCTATTGGGTCGACCATGGATTCATGAGCACAATATGGTTCCATCATCCCTACATTAGTGCATTAAATACCGGAAAGATGGTCAAGAAAATTATATTTCGACCATGGATTCATGAGCATAATATGGTTCCATCATTCATACACCAGTGCATTAAATACTAGAAAGATGGTTAAGAAAATTGCATCAAGGGAGACCTACAACCATTTTCAGTACATGAAGTTGGTATCCATGAAGATGCTACCTACTACGCGCCTCCAAAGAAGACTGTCTTCTTGCGTGAAATTTTTACAAACAAAGATAAAGATTCAGAAGGATCACCAAAACAAGGTCATACAACTCCGCTTCAACAACCTTCTACCACTCCCCTACATTGAATTGGTGGAGGTTCTTCTAGTACACGCACCCGAGGTCGAGGACGGGGACGCGGACAAGGAAAGATCAATTTATTTGTTGAACGGACTAGGCCAACTATCAACATTGGTGATGAAACAGTTCTGAATATGAGGTAATGATGACAAAGTAAAGAAGCCTCAGTACGAGATATCCCTAGAAGATACAGAAAATATGAAACAATGTATGATCGGATAAACCACTATGTGAATACTATGACCCTCACTTCGATTCTCCCTCAAACGGTCGAGAGTTTAGAGGTCAAAGAATTTCATAGTGTTGGTTCAAAGCTGATCAAATTTTACCACGCTTCTACCTCTACTCAGCTTGAAAAACATGTAAATTTGGATGTTGATTCTAACAAATTAATGAAATTGCCTTTTGGTTACTTCTCGCCTTGTGTTTAAAAGTTAGTTCAACAAGGAAATTTACCAAAATGAATGCCAAAAGATAAATTTAAACTTTTTGAAAATTTGTGGAATACTAAAAGTCGAAATCCCAATTCAAAAGAAGGTCTCGGATTTGGTACAATTGGACTAATCGATGATTCTGAATTTTGCATGGTTGTTATTAGCGAGTCAGAAGAGGATTGTCTCGATATAGAGGATGACTCTACCGATCAACCAATAGAAGATGCTCCGCCAAAATTTAAGGAAGACATTAAATCCACTATAGATGAATTGAAAGAGATTAACCTTGAGACTGAAGAACGATCCCGACCTATATTTATAAGTTATTTACTTGATGATGAAGAATCTGCAGAACTGATCAAACTATTAGCAGAATTCAAAGATTGCTTCGCATGGAGCTACGATGAAATGCCAGGGCTGTCAGCAGAGGCTGCAGTCCATAAACTCTGGGTGAACAAGAATGTAACCCCAGTAAAACAAGCTACAAGGAGAATGCGCCTTGAAATAGAACAACAAGTCATCGCCGATGTGAAGAAGTTGATAGACGGCAACTTTGTTAAAGAGGAGCAGTACCCCACGTGGTTAGCCAATATTATACCTGTTAAAAAGAAAAATGGACAGATCCGTGTTTGTGTTGATTTCAGAGATTTGAACAAAGCATGTCCAGGACGAGTTTCCACTACCTATACCAGAGATGATGGTGGATATCGCTTCAACACATGAGATTTTTAAGAAAAATGGACAGATCCGCGTTTTTGTCGACTTCAGAGATTTGAACAAGGCATGTCCAAAACATATGGGCAGATCCCCGTTTGTGTCGACTTCAGAGATTTGAACAAGCCATGTCCAAAAGACGAGTTTACTACCTATACCAGAAATGATGGTGGATATCGCTTCGACACATGAAATTTTCTCCTTCATGGTTGGATCATCGGGATATAATCAAATTAAGATGGCTCCCGAGGATGCAGCGCTTACAGCTTTCAGGACACCGATTGGAATCTTCTGCTATACAGTGATGTCGTTCGGCCTAAAGAACGCAGGAGCAACATATCAGCGTGCAATGACGAAGATTTTTGACGACCTCATTTAAAATTAAGTAGAATGCTATGTGGATGATCTGGTCATCAAAAGTAAACGGAAAATAGACCATTTGTACAATTTGAGGGTTGTGTTTGAACAGTTACGACGATATAACCTTAAAATGAATTCCTTAAAGTGCGCCTTTGGCGTCACCTCCGGGAAATTTCTAGGATTCGTTGTATGTCATCGGGGAATCGAGATCGACCCAGATAAGATTAAAGCTATCTTGGAAATGCCTCCCCCTAAAACCTTGAAGCAACTACGTTCCTTCCAGGGGAAGTTGGCATATCTAATCTCTGAGGTAGGTGTCAGTCTTTCTCAGCATTAATAAAAAAGGTCGCCAAATTTATTTGGGAAGAGAAATGTCAGCGGGCCGTTGAGGATGTTAAACAATAATTAATGAAACCTCCTGTTTTGGCAGCCACTATCCAAGGGAAACCGTTGATACTTTATACCGTGGCTTTAGATGACTCTCTATCGGCGTTATTTTGGGTTGGTTTGTGTGGTTGCCCGTAAGAAGCTGTCGGTCGCTGGAATCAAAATCCCATCACCCGCTTCGGAAGGACGTTGAAGTATGAAATCAAACTGACCCGATATTTTTTGTAGTTTAAAATGAAAGAGCACTGTACCTCAAATCTTGTATCTATCCCGAAGGATAAACGCAAGAATTGAGGATGAGGCACAATCAAATAAACTAACCTTTGTATTTGCTGACAAGTTCCCCTATTTAATATAAAGGATTAAATAGGGCTTATATTAAGTTGGGTTCGGACATGTTTCCTATAAGGGCAAGCCCCTATAATCTTAAATGACCAAAGCCACCTAAGAAGACTCTCGATAAAAATCAAGAAAAATTATCTTCAAAGAATTTCAAAGGGTAGGACTCTTCAACGCTTTTAAATGACCAAAGTCACCTAAGAAGACTCTCGATAAAAATCAGGAAATATTATCTTCAAAGAATGACCAAAGCCACCTAAGAAGACTCTCGATAAAAATCAAGAAATATTATCTTCAAGGAATTTCGAAGGGGAGGACTCTTCAACAAAATCGGACGTAGAGGTGTGAAAGGGGATTGGTTAAAATTTGGAACATTTTATTATAGAATCCAAAGGAAGAAGAACTAGGGGATGTCATGGATCCAAAGAGAACCTCGATGACTTCCCAAGCCATCCTAATGTTTGGCTTCAGTTTTAAGGAGAAATATTTAGGTGTTTCATCCTGCCAATTTTTTTAGTTAGAGCTTACATTCGTGTGAAATGATCACACAAATAGCCTGGAAGATGTGAGGATTTAGGTCGTGACAAACGATAACCTCAAAATCCTAAGACGAGTTAGGGCTTATATTATATAGCAGGGCTATACAAAGGCCTAAAGATAAGGTGAGGATTTACGTTGCATAAGCAACCAACCTCGAAGTCCTATGATTTTGTTGTTTAAGTCTAAGGAAGGAAGATTGGTTTAGCTGGTGAAGACAAGTCTTGCTGTTGACGATGGTCGTGCTGCCCACTATGCTAGCTCCAAGCTCCTTGCCGCGACAAGTTTGAGTTATCTAGTGTG
>JXCR01112479.1:30629-64250 GCA_002079205.1 Phalaenopsis hybrid cultivar | reverse complement strand
TTTTGGCGCATTGGTTGACTGTCAAGGATGTTGGAGAGGTTGGCAAAGCAAAAAAAAATTGAGAAGGAGAAAGCTCGCATATTTATTCTTGAATTGGGCGAAATTGTTGATGGATGGGAATTATCCAGGGACATTGAAAGCTTATGAAATATTGTAAATTTTGATGTGCTTGAAAGTCTTAAACGCTACGAGCATTTGAAGAGTTTGTCCATCGTTTCGTGCAAGGGTGTAAGCTATACAAAATTGTTGGAAATTGCATATGAAACATCAAAGAGGCTTATAGATTGGAAACTTCGATGAAATTGAGCCTACGAAAGATATTTTTGGAGGATTGATACCGGCGTTAGGAGGTCATTTTGACTCGGGTTGGTCCAATTAAAAAAAAAAAGTGAAAGTAATATCCATTTCAGATTGATTCAGGGATCTTCGGGTCTTCATTTTTGAATCTTTTTTGTCACAAGCTTTGAGGGTTGATTCATCATTTGTTCTTTTCGATGTTTTAGGTGAATCACTCTCTCCTCTCTCTCACCCCATTTTTGTTCTTTTCTTTTCCTTGCTTCTTGGTTCGGTTTACGTGCAACCATCAAACAAGGTCGCAAGCAGTCGTTTTGGGGCGTACGATGTTGATGATAAAGACACACCGAAGATAGAGCAGAAAGATGCTCTATCGTATAACATCAAGATCCAGACATTTTGATGAATAATAGGATATGGTATCCTTCACCGACATAAGTCTGGCGGGAGTTGACTCGAACCTTCTCAGGTGATTGGCAGTCCCATGCCCGACAATGTAATCGACTCGTGGACAACGAAAATTTCTAAAAAAAAATATATATATAAGTTTTGATAAACCCTTTTCAAGCAAAAACATACTTTCCACGAAACAAAATTTATAACTCTTCTTTGCATGTTGAAAATTTGTATGCATGTTAAAAAACATAAAACACAATTTAAAGCTGATCTTTTTCAAGATTTATGTGTATGTCAAAAATATAAATTTTAAAATATATTTTTAAAATATTTTGTCCACCTGACGAATACCTGTTTAGGCTGGGAAATAACCCCCTAAGTGAGGTTCAAGACACCCTTCTAGACGAGTGGCGGGTTCTATATATTCGGGTGACAGAGTAGCCTTCGTGGACCCTCGAGAATAAATATACAGCTGAGCCTAGTCCCATGCGAGTGCTTGCGGTCCCCCTCATCCGAATCTTTTTTCGTTTTATCGAAGCTTTGGGACAGGACACTCATGTTACTTTTCCTTTCTTTCGGGATTTCCCCAGGATTTTTGATGATTTTCTTTGACTTGAGTCTTTTTCGTTGATTCTCTCGAGTTTTCTGTCATGAGTCGTTGTAACACTCTTCTTTGGATTTCTTGGATGACGTTTTCTTCCGGACTTTGCTTTTGAGATGTATTTAGGCTTGCTATACTTAATGAACATCGGATCTCATGGGCGTACAGGTTTGCTTTACATTTTTCAGTACTTTATTTTCCTGTTCATACCTGCTACTGTACTGTATAACATGTCATATTATTCCTGTTTTCTACCTGCTACTGCTCTTCATGTACAGCATGTTATACCATTTCTGTTCCTACCTGCTACCGTACCGTACAACATGTTATATTATTCATGTTTCTACTTGCTATTGTTCTTCCTGTATAGCATGTTATACTGTTCATGTTTCTACCTGTTACTGTTCCACATGCATTCTACTGTTTGTTCCTGTATTGCACATTTCATATTATATAATTTCAAGTATGTCTCCCTTTTTTATATAGGACATTTAGAGGACTACAATCATAAGGCCGTTTGATTTGACACTATAACTGGACACCCTAGAAAACTTAAACTCGTCACATCAGAGAGCTTGGAGCTAGCGCGGTGGGCAGCACGACCATCTGCAACATCAGAACATGTCTTCCCCAGCAAAACCATTTCTTTTCCTAGAAATTAGACGGCAAACCATAGGATTTCGAGGTTGTTTGCTTAGCGCAACATAAATCCTCACTTTATCTGTTAGGCTTTTGCACAGTCAGACTGTGCAATTTAAGTCCTAACTCATTCTAGGTTCTGAGGTTGTCGTCCGATACGTCGTAAACCCTCATATCTTTCAGGCGATTTGTGTGACTATGTCACGTAAATATAAGCCATAATTAAATAAAATTGGCAGGATGAAACATTTTAATAATTTTTTTTCGAAACTGAAGCAAACCATAAGATAGACTGGGAAGCCACCGAGACTCGCCTCATGATCTATGACCTCTCCTAGTTTCTCTTCATTTGGATTCCTCAACATTCTTCTAGGTTCGAGCATTTCCCCTTTCACACCTCTTTGTCCGATTTCGTTGAAAAGTCCTATCATTTTGACTTCTTTGAAGATAATATTCCCTGATTTTTATTGAGTTTTCTTGGGTGACTTCGATCATTTAAGATGTAATTAACTATAGGGGCTTGCCTTTATAGGAAGTTTTTCCGAACCCAACCTAAAATAAAACCTATTTAATTCTTTGTATTAAATAGGAAACTTATCGGCAAATAAAACAGTTTCGCAGACCAAACGAATGTCATATGTTTTCTTAGTTTATTTGATCGAGCCTCATCCTCAAGTCGTGTATTTATCCCTCGGAATAGATACAGGATTTGAGATAGGACGCTCTTTCATTTAAACTATAAAAAAATATGAAGTCAGTTTGATTTCCTATTTTTCCAAAATTATATATATATGTATGTAAATTAAACGTCTTTCCGAAGCGGGCGACGGGACTTCATTTCCAGCGACCGACAGCTTCTTACGGACAACTTTTGAACAAACGACCTTTAAACTTTTAACCTTTCCCCCCTTTTTAAGCGCTGGCATGATCCTCAAACAGTCTCAGTTTTTTCTGAAAGGATGCACATGGTTATATTAAATTTTTTGTCCATTTACATGCATACCATAGAATTTCCATTTATTTACTTATCTAATACTAAAACATTTATATTTATATGCATATCACTCAAATCTTTAATATCACATCAAAAATACCATTATTATTATCTTTAAAAATGAAGTAGGTTTATAACACCAAAGTGTTATAAATGTAAATATCAGACTTTGGGTGTTAGATATGTAAATACAAAAGAATTGTGTGGTGTGTATGTAAAGTTCCCTTGTATTCTTTTTTGTAAATCATAAAGAGGCAGAAGAAGAAGGGGATGACATTAATGACGTTAATAAATTTCATTTGGATGGTGCGTTAGAAATAATGGATGTCTTGTCCCTCACTCAACTAGTGAACTATTAAAACATTTTACTAAAGATATTTTCCTCTGAGTTGGAGAAGATTTTCCTTGAAGTATGGGACATGTTGGAACTAAAGGAGTCAATGAGGAATGCTCCTCGAGAATTTGGAAGTTATTTCATATGTTGAAAATGTTCCTATGATAAATGTTTCAGCTTTTGCTCCATATGCTGTGAATTTAGATGAAATTACTAATGAGTCATCACAACTAACAAAAAAAAATATTTACACACATATCACTTAATTCTTATGTATTTGCATATCTAGCACATATACTTAAATTTTTTCATACATGCCAACTTACCTATGCATGAAAAGGTGTAAAAGTTAAAATGATCGTATTTTTGATGTGCTACGAAAGATTTGGGTGATATAATTGTAAAAGTAAAGCTAGTTGTTGGATATGTAAATACATAGGAAACCGGTTCAGCAGGAGCTTAGGGGGGCCGACCGAACCCTACTTGGGTTAGTCCTGCCGCCCAAGGGGAGGGATTTCCCTCCTCCTAGTTATCCTCTATTATAAATATGTTATTTTTGTTTTAGGGTTTAGTTTCCGTCGTCATCCAGGTTCTCCCTAACTACAGTCGTATCCAACGACAGGTGGTGCTTCAGCTGTATCTTGCTCCAAGATGGTGACGATCTCCCCGCATCCCACACTATTANTGGGTTAGTCCTGCCGCCCAAGGGGAGGGATTTCCCTCCTCCTAGTTATCCTCTATTATAAATATGTTATTTCTGTTTTAGGGTTTAGTTTCCATTGTCATCCAGGTTCTCCCTAACTACAGTCGTATCCAACGACAGGTGGTGCTTCGGTTGTATCTTGCTCCAAGATGGTGACGATCTCCCTGCATCCCACACTATTCCTTCGCTCGTTCAATGCCCTTCCACTTGCAGCCCGGCCTTTTCCTGTTTTCTCTACCTCCAGCATTAATCTTCCCTCTTGCCCTTGCTGCTGCCCCATACAACCCCACCAACCTGTGCTGAAACTCCGTTCCTACCTCCCTGCTCACCGCCACCAGCTCCTCCCGCGCTCGTTACAGACCTGGTTGCTGCCAACCCATCAACACGTCTTCCATTTTTGCCATCACACCATTCCAGCAACCAAAACCTCCAATCACCCCCTTATCCGCCGTCCAGCTGCCATTTAGCCCCATCGTCCTCAGCCCAGGGTGTTGTTTGTGTTTGTTGCCATTTATTTCCTTGCTTTGAAGAGTCATCACTGCAGCCTATTTGAATTTCAAANCTTGCAGCCCGGCCTTTTCCTGTTTTCTCTACCTCCAGCATTAATCTTCCCTCTTGCCCTTGCTGCTGCCCCCATACAACCCCACCAACCTGTGCTGAAACTCCGTTCCTACCTCCCTGCTCACCGCCACCAGCTCCTCCCGCGCTCGTTACAGACCTGGTTGTTGCCAACCCATCAACACGGCTTCCATTGATGCCATCACACCATTCCAGCAACCACAACCTCCAATCACCCCCTTATCCGCCGTCCAGCTGCCATTTAGCCCCATGCCCAGGGTGTTGTTTGTGTTTGTTGTCATTTATTTCCTTGCTTTGAAGAGTCATCACTGCGGCCTATTTGAATTTCAAAAATAATATTTGCATTGCTTCATCGTTCGGGTTAAACTCTGATAGGAGTGGGTAAATGCCCCAACAAAACAAATTTAGATATCCTGCATCAATCGCTGCTGCCTAGATATGAAAATGATTCAAAAGACTTTTTCTCAACTCCAAGTTAAATGATCTAAAGAACATCTGAAGTATCCATAAAAATTGACTGAATTTCATTATGAATTAGCTATGGCCATAGAATCCAGAGCAGTGTACTTTTAGAATAGAATGAAGACAAAGTATTTGGAGATTGGCATACTTTTTTGTTTTGCGCCTTAGATATCTCCTTGCTGATGCTTTGTTGAATTCCAGTTTTTCTTAAATTTGTTCTAGTACATCGAAGAAGATAAAGTTTATGATTCGAAGGAAATTATAGTTTCCAAAGCTGTATCTAGCTGGAATGAGAACTGAGGAGTTATATCGAGATCTTTAAGTTGCAGTTTTTCATTTAGAGAGTAGTTTCAAGATACTGGAAAATGATTCTCCTTTCATGTAGTCCAAACCGTATTTTCTTAATAAAAAATCCTTCAGGTATAGTTTAATCTTTTGGAATTGTGTTTTTGCTTTTTTTATTGAAGTGTAATTCTCTCTTTGATGAAATGAAAATGTATTATTTTCTCTAAAAATTGCGTGTTGCGCTAGGTATGTAAATTTCCCGGAATATTATTGCTTCATGCAGTCGTACCATAACTGTTGATACTCTTATGTGTGCTTTTGAATATGTTTTATAGTTGTTTATGAAACTAGCTTCATGCGAATCTTTTAGAAGACTTGCATTCCATGATCTCAAATATTTTCAACCACTGTACCCATTCAAATTTGTCTCTTGATTTTTGGATTGGGACATTTACATACACACCACCAAATTCCTAAGTACGTACATATATAACACCTAAACTTTATTTTTTACATTTACACCACTCACATATTTCATATCACATAGAGAAGGCCATCTTTTTAACTTTTAAAAGGTGAAATACTTCTCTTAATGCATAAGTAAGGTGGCATGTATATACAAATTGAACTTTTGTTGTTAGATTTGTAAATACATAGGAAATGAGTGGTATGCATGTAAGTCTTCCATTTCAAATCAACAAAGTTTATTTTATGTCAGCATTCTATAGCTGTTGACTCGCATATGGAGTTCCCTCTGCAGAATTAATAACCAGAAAATTTTACATTGAGCGTTTCTTACATCAATAATATAATGCGCCAAAAAAAAAACTGAAAATTCACACTACATAAATAATTTCTCCAATTTTACTGCAACTATTGTTCTGGCGGCATTAGTGTTTGTTCTAAGCCATTGCTGAGTAGATATGGCAATAAACCCAATTAGAAATGGCACAAATATTGATTTATTTAGTAATGATTCATGTCTATTCTGTGAAATTATTGAATATTAACTGCTCAGGATCCGAGACTTTTAGTAATCTGGAAGCTGAAAATATAGAGAGGGTGAGCAACCAAATGGAGCAACTTTCTGAACTTTCTGAATCTCCACAGCAAAAGTGCAGGTCTGGTAGGTACAGCTTGCGCAGAAGTTTAGCTTGGGATAGTGAATTTTTCACTGGTGAAGGTGAACCTCATTGTCAACTTAGAGTCCTTATTTGGGGTGTAAACGAATTGAGTCGAGCTCGAGCCGCCCTCGGCCTGTTGATTAATTAATTGAGCTCGAGCTTACTTTTGCAAGTTCAAGCCAGCTCATGAGCCGACCTTTTTTATTATAAAGAGAGAAAATAATATAAATTCAAACTATTTTTATAATAAATTGACAAATAAAATAAGTAATTAAAAGAAATAATAATAAATCACTTGATATAAATATAAATATAAATTATAAAATATTATTTTTTTAAATATTTTTAATAATTTAAAGATAAATTTTGATTTTTAATATTTTTTATTATATTTTATATTATTTACATTTTAAATAGGCCGGCTCACGAGAAAACTAGTCGAGTTGGGGCTGGCTTAAGCTTGGCTTGCTAGCCCTTGCCGGCTCACGAGTCCGCTTGGTTCGCTTACACCCATAGTTATTTATTGTAAGAGTCCATAATTTAAGCGAATCACTTTGAGACTTTACTTTTTGGTAGGTGTTCTCGATCATGAAGAGCTTGCAATCTACAATTCCACGTATAGCAAGGCTATTGGACTCAAGTTACCGGGAATTCACGAGGAATTTAGAAAATCGGTGGAGTCAACCTCTACATTGGGTAGTGAAAGTCGAGCATTGGAAAAGCTTGAAGTTGATTTGCTTGAGAATCTTAGAACTTCTAGTAAGAGGATGCTGGTTGCCTCAAATCAAACTCCCAATAATGAACAACTCAAGCCAGATAAACCACACCCGATAAGTATGCCATTTTGATATTTTGTTCTCTAAATTCTTAGTTTTACCATTGTAAGATGGGAATTGGCACATCTCTGCTGTTTATTACTTCTGCATGATTTCCATGGTCTAATGATCAGTTTGAATTTTACTAAAATGGAGCTTTGCTTTCACAGGTTTGAAGAAACTTGATTTTTCATCTCAAACCAAGGTGTGCTGCTTATTCCATTCTTAGTTTTTTTATTAATATTTTGAGTGTTTAATTTCTTTAGTTGTTTGTATGTTTGATTAAAACCCCCAACTATAATTGAAAAACATTGCAACATCAGACAACATCATGAGAGTACTACAGTTTTTTTTATTTGAAATTGGTGAGCACCTTTGTAAGGGCTTAGCAATTCACTATTTATTTTAATATGCATTGTTTGTACCTTAATATTTCTAGCATAAGCTCTTTCAACTAAACTTCATTCATTTAGAAAGTTGTTTTCTGTTTAGCTCTTGCTTATAAGCCCCAAGCTTTGTAACTTATGCTCATTGCATGATTTGTTGATATTTTTGGCTCGTAGGGCCTGATCTTCTAGATAAAGTGAGCTACTAGAAAGAGATTCCTTAACTCTGGGAATAGGGAAACTTCAAATTTACTGGCATAAAAATTAAGTACCACATACAACACTAAGAACACCAGTTGCCGATCCATTTCACTTTCTAGGACCGAGGGAGAATCCATTTCACTTTCTAGGACCGAGGGAGAATTGTTATTGTTAATGACACCTCCGGGAAAAGAATAGCAGAGAATTACTCTATTAACAATATTGGTGGATTCCCAACATCAGCCAACCTCTTAGTATATGCAAATAAGCAACTCTTGACCTTTGTTATGTTTCTGATTTGTTGTACATAGGTATGTTCAGGTGCGGACTCAAAACATGGGCCACATTGACATCCTTGAATCTGGTCGCACTAGTGAGGTAATAAGAATCCCTCAACAATGTCCAAATGATGCTAAATAACTTGCAAAAAAAGACCCTTGAGCTGTCCTATTATCCATATGTTTTTAAGGGCAACAGGACCCTTTTGGGAGCTTCTTGCGGTCTTTTCGCATTCTAACTCTTTGCTAGATTTCTCAAAAGATTGATGCAGTTCCGTCAAGCCCATGACGGGTTTTGCTAAGCTCAATTTTTGTTCAATATAAAATTAATAGTCCCACCTCATAGAAACTATGATTTTGCCCCTCATAAATCAGCCAAAAGAAGGGTTCATTGTTCTATACTGCTCGTGAAAGCAAGGGGTTTTGCCATTTCTTTTAAAATTGGGATTGTTTTTTAATGAGCTTAGGAGAGGACCACTAAGAAAGCCTCACTAGAATGCCACATTGATGCCCAATTGGAGATCATGGTCGGAGCTTAACTACATCATCTAAACTAAGTAAAATGTGGTTTTCTATAATCTATTCTCATCCCCTCATCACTTTTTCTTTTTTACATTGCTTTGTATGGCCGATTTTGAGCTCATTGGATGTCTTATTACTTGGTAGAGTCAAAACCACCATATGGCGAGGATAAAGGATCTACCTAAATGATTGAATTTGTAAATTGGAATGAAAAATCCATGAGACGACTAGAGAGAATTTAAAAATGAAAAATGTAGCATATAAAACACTTGAAATTTAGCTATACAAATTTATTGAATTGCAATGCTATGAATATAGAACATGACTTGATTCAAAATGGTGTGGGGAGGAGGTCAAGCAAAGCTCCAGTCTCCTAAACTATGAGTGATGTAAAATTTACAAATAATAATTTATTAGTATAATATTTCAACCACTCAAAAATTACTGGACTTAAGTGAGTCCCTCTTTGTTGTTGGAAAAATGGCATAAAATCTCTAAATCCTATGGAATGCTCCAACTAGTGTAGTAAAATGCAAGAACACTTACAACATTAAAATAAGCATAAATATTCTTTAGTATTCAAAAACTCTTGGACTCATGAGCATCCCTATTTGAGGTTTGTTGAAGGGCATGTAATTTCAGTTTCCTCTAACTAATGGGTTAAATTTAGATATTTTGCTCAACCATATCATATAAAAAAGAAAGAAAGGTCAAACATTTAAAGATAGACATTGAAGTCCTCCTTAAGCAAGTACCAAAGATGAGAGCTTCTCAAAACATGTTAAATGGCAATTTAAAATTCATCAGGCATTTTCGATTAATTTTCAGAACTACATATCAATCAACCTAGCTTAGTGAACACCATATGGAGTAACAAACAGATAAAGCTTGTTGATCTTATTTTTAGTGAGGTCTAGTTTTCTTCTTAGGGTTTAGGGTCTAGCCTTAGGATTCTACCTTTGACTATCTTATAGCCCTAGAAATGGGACCCACCTCATTATAANCAATTTAAAATTCATCAGGCATTTCCGATTAATTTTCAGAACTACATATCAATCAACCTAGCTTAGTGAACACCATATGGAGTAGCAAACAGATAAAGCTTGTTGATCTCATTTTTAGTGATTTCTAGTTTTCTTCTTAGGGTTTAGGGTCTAGCCTTAAGATTCTACCTTTGACTATCTTATAGCCTTAGAAATGAGACCCACCTCATTATAGGAGTCCAATCTACTTCTTTATCCTTTTGGAGTTTCGCATGTGTGGTCTCAGTCTCTAACACTTAGGAGGTTGCAACCAACATGAGGAAACCTAAAAGGAGTTCCTATAGGACCATTAAGTCCTAGGATTGCCTTATGCACAATTTGCACTTTCACGCGCACAATCTTTACAATTCGGACTTTCGACACATTTAATTATTGCAATTCACATCACCTACGCCTCTATGTGTTGCATAATTAATCGAAACTTAAATAAAATTTTGAAATGATCGATCGTGGACTTGAAATTTCGACGAAAATCGAATTCGATGCATTTTTGACCTAATCGTCGATGAGGTTGTTCGAATGGTACCAGATGACGAAATGGACTGTGCCGGGGCGTCTAGAACGTCGATTTTAGCCGGGAGAGATACCCATTTTGATATGGTTTCGTGTGGGTCGAATTGTGTCTGAATCGACAAATTTTAAGTGAAATAAAAAAAAGAAAACCTAATTAAATCCCTAATTTCTAAACCTACGCTCACGCCTCTCCTTCCCGTTCACAAACAACAGGCCCTAGGTCCCCTCTTCTCGTGCTCTGCAAAGCTTCCACCTACCCTCGCCACGCTCCCTGCCGCGCTTCGGCTTTCTGCTCGCCTTTCTCACGCCTCTGCGATTCTTGTCGTTTCTTCCGTCCTCCCCAGTCTCGGCTCACCGCCCAGAAGAGTGCAGTTAAGGCTTTTCCTCTCCCCTGACTATATAAAACCCACTTGGGGAAGGGTTTCTGGTTGCTGAAATTTTGGAGAGGGAGGAGTTTCTGCCAAAATTCTGAGTGATTCTTCCCTCTTCGTTTGTCTTTTCTTTGTGTGCTTGGAGCTTTGGTTTTCTCTATTCTCCTTTGAGCAAAAAAAGAGGGGGGGGGGAAGTTTTGTTGTTGGATCGTTGTTGGTTGTGTTGTTGACTTGAAGTTTTTGCGCTCGTTCTTTTCTGATTTGTTCAGGAGGTAACACACTCCTCCCTTCCTCATCCTAATTCTTCCACGCATTCTAAATCCTCAAAATTTCCTAAGTGCATTGTGTTAGTCGGAAAATATTTGCATACATAAGACGTACGCAGAAGACGTACGCAGCGCTGCGTACGTCCAGGGGTTATTCAGGGGGTACAGGGGGGTTATATCGGGGTTATACTCCTCTGTAACCTCTCTGTAACCTTCATGTAATCTCTTTGTAAACTACCTGTAACCTACAAATGAGTTCCGCGCTTTTGTACNAGCGCTGCGTACGTCCAGGGGTTATTCAGGGGGTACAGGGGGGTTATATCGGGGTTATACTCCTCTGTAACCCCCATGTAATCTCTTTGTAAACTACCTGTAACCTACAAATGAGTTCCGCGCTTCTGTACTTTCATGGGTACAAATAAGTTATACGGAGGTTACAAGGGAGTTACACGGAGGTTACAGGGGGGTATAACCCGGATATAACCCCCCTGTACCTCCTGAATAACCCCTGACGTACGCAGCGCTGCGTACGTCTTATGTACGCAAATATTTTCTGTGTTAGTGAGCTTATTCTAATTCNGGTACAAATAAGTTACACGGAGGTTACAAGGGAGTTACACGGAGGTTACAGGGGGGTATAACCCGGATATAACCCCCTTGTACCCCCTGAATAACCCCTGACGTACGCAACGTTGCGTACGTCTTATGTACACAAATATTTTCTGTGTTAGTGAGCTTATTCTAATTATGGACTTGAGGCAACATGGAAGAAAAACGGAATTCAGGAGCTCGTATGGTTTGAACTTATCCTTTTTTGCTGCCTGGCAGAATTTAAGTTAAATATTGCCTAAGGCTTGCTTGAATCCCGACATTAAACAAAATGTGAAATCATCGATATCTTGTATTTTTTTTATTGTTGTTTGGAAACATTCAGTTCATTTCTTTTATAAACCTTTCTTAAATTCTGCTACCTGGCAGCTCTCGAAAGTGTGAATGCTCCTGGTTCCCTCTGTGGGTTGCATAAGGTGCTATGTGCATAAATATGAAAGTTTGGGTGTGAAATATGTGAAAGATGAGGTGTATGGCCACTTACTCTAGCTTTTTGCCTGAATTTTGACCAGACACCTTCTACCTGAAGTGGTCCTTTGATTTTATGGCGAGATCGCAAGTCACGGTGCATATTTCTAATATTAAAAAAGGGGGGGCACTTCTTATGAGTCAAAACGGTGATTCATTCTTGTGGTTTCTGGAATGCATATTTGCTCGTTACTTATATATACACATATCTAGTACCTGAAATTTGCGTCCTACACCAGGCTTTGAGGTGGCTTGAGCTGTACAAAGTAGTTGGGGTTATTTATTTATTTATTGTTTCTTTTGGAGATCCTGAACACTGTTCTTAGTATTGATTTCATTTGTTGCATCACCTACATATAAAATCAAAGGCTTGGAATGGTTCTCAGTCAAGTTTTCATGCAATTGAAAGCTTGAATGATTCGACAGTAAGGTGGAAGGATTTGCTAGGCATTTACATACCCACCACCCAATTCTTATATATTTACATTTCTAATTCCCAAACTTTAATTCTAATATATGTGCCACCCTACCCTATGCGTGAAATGATATTATTTCTTTTGCAATATGAAAGATTTGGACGGTGTATACACATGAAAGATTTGTGTGGCATAAATGTAAAAATTGATGTATAGGTGTGAATATTCAGGAGATCTTACATGCATGCCACTTTACTGCTTACAAATGTATGTGGGGTTCAAATTTGTTTCAGATTTTCTTATCATGCAACTCTTTTGTATATATATTCTCACTACGAAACTCTCATGTTTACACACATACCACTCAATTCTTACTTATCGAATAATTTAATTGCATGGGCTGATTTTGGCCAGCTATTTGGAACCTTTTAAAAATATGATTTTTGGGGACTTTTAAATGCGTCTTTTGGCGATATTTTGGGCTAATTTGGGCTGCAGTTTTCTGCCCTGTTTTGGCAAAATATGGGCTGCGGTTTTGCCCTGTCTTGGTGATGTGTAGGTTGCGGATTTTGGCTTGTTTTTTGGCTGATTTGGGCTGCCGATTTGCCTTATTTTGGATGAGGTCTTTGCAATTTGGAAGGGTTTGGGTGGGGGACTCCTGGCTCGCTTATTTGGAGTTTAAATATGTGCTATCTTGGAGGGTTAAAATGCTATTTCATTTGGGAAATGTGGGGAATCACAATGGTTTGGATTTACGAAAGTTTGGGGAGCTTCTAGGATCATGATTTTTGGGGAATTTCAAATGAGCCTTTCAAATGCACATTGTTAGATGTGGGGATTTATTTTAGATTCAGTTTTGAATGTGGCTTTGAGGGTAAATCCATCCTTTACTATTTTCGTATTTCAAATGGATCAATCCCTCCTCTTTCTCATCCCATTTTTTCTTTTTTTGCTTCTTGGTTTGGTTTAGGTGCTTATGTTCGAAGCATAAGCGCACATATATAGCTCCCGCTATAGATGAGACTGTAAGTAGGTCGATTTCANATGAGCCTTTCAAATGCACATTGTTAGATGTGGGGATTTATTTTAGATTCAGTTTTGAATGTGGCTTTGAGGTTAAATCCATCCTTTACTATTTTCGTATTTCAAATGGATCAATCCCTCCTCTTTCTCACCCCATTTTTTCTTTTTTTGCTTCTTGGTTTGGTTTAGGTGCTTATGTTCGAAGCATAAGCACATATATAGCTCCCGCTATATATGAATCATCAAACAAGACTGTAAGTAGGTCGATTTCGGGGTTCAAGGATGATGATGAAAAAGTCATCTAGGTATGTGCGAGAGGTTCTAGCACAATCTTGACTCAGTGACTTTGAGAGAACGAGGGATTGACATTACCGCATCTCTAACACTTAGTAAAAAGTTACCACTTATTTTAACAGACAGTGAGAAGTTCTGGCCTATCAATAACTTACTCATTAACTTTATAAAACATGAAAATTTCATCNTTTCGGGGTTCAAGGATGATGATGAAAAAGTCATCTAGGTATGTGCGAGAGGTTCTAGCACAATCTTGACTCGGTGACTTTGAGAGAATGAGGGATTGACATTACCGCATCTCTAACACTTAGTAAAAAGTTACCACTTGTTTTAACAGACAGTGATAAGTTCTGGCCTATCAATAACTTACTCATTAACTTTATAAAACATGAAAATTTCATTAAGTGATATATATGTACACACAATTAAAAAAAAATCTTTCAAGTGCATAACAAATCAAAATTTCTTTTGAAAAATGAAATCATTCCTAAATATTTTCTAAAAATTTCATGGGTCAGTCATATGAACTAGGTTAGGAATTAATCTATTTTGTGACTGTTAGGTCGGTGACCTTTTACTTAGTGTTGGATCACACATGCATTGTATTGACTATTTTGTTAGGGCCCTAGGGTCTTGATTTTGACCCAAGGTCCTGATTCTGAGCCCACCCCGTCCCGAGTGCTTACGGTTTTCTCCGGTGTTCCGTGCATTTCCCGCGGTTTTCTTTGAGCTTTCGTGGGTCACTTCTTGTTTTTCTTTGAGTCTTTCATGAGATGCATTCCCACTTGTTCTTTTATTTGTAAATGCTTGCTTGCCCCACTAGTCAAATTTTTTAGCATATTTGTTTATCTTCTACCTGCAACGCTAATCCCACTTGTAGGAGCAGCAGACTTGCCAAGTACACATGTTTATTTTATGCATACAACATTTTATTTTCTTTCCTGTACATCCTACTGCTTTCATTTACTGTACATTTTTACTGCATTTTCTTTACTACTGCACCCCTACTGTTTCTTTTATGTATTATATCTTTTTAGAATAGGAGCACAGTAGTCTGGTTTTATAGGAGGTACCCAGCAGTAGATCGTCGACCCAACAATTGCATGCACATTTAAAGATAACACTAAACCTGAAATTGCTACGACGTGGAGTTTGGAACTAACACCGTGGGCAACATCACGAGGATGCACAGAAGAATAACTTCGACAGATCTGCAACAACAAAATTTTCCTTAAAATTAAATAACAAGTCATAGGACTTCGAGGTGGTCCGCTTAGTGCGACATAAATTCTCACATTATTGTTTAGGCCTTTGCACGGCCAGGTTGTACAATTTAAGTCCTAACTCGCTTTAAGTTTTGAGGTTGTCGTCCAATACGACGTAAACCCTCATATTTTTCAGACTATTTGTATGAATGTGTCACGTAAATATAAACCCTAAATAATAAAATTGGCAAGATGAAATATCGAATATCTTCTCGAAATCGAAACCAAAGAATATGATAGCTTGGGAAGTCACTGAGGTTCTCCTCAGGAGCTGTGACATCACCTTTTTTTCTTTCCTTCGACTCCAGAAATAAATATTCCCATTTGGTCCCTTTCCCCACTTGACTTTTCTATGTCCAATCTTGGAAACCCTAAACTTTGAATTTATGGAGATAAATACATTTGATCATCATCGAGAGTTCTCTTAAGTGACTTCAGTAATTTGAGAGGTAATTAACTATAGAGGCTTGCCTCTATAGGGAGCTTTAAGAACCCAAGTAATATAAATCCTATTTAATTCTTAATATTAGGTACGAGAACTTGTCGGTCAACATAAATGTTCGCAGACTAAAACGGATGTCATAAATTCTTTAGTTTATTTCATCGAGCCTCACGGATAAGTGATATGTCTATTTCTCTGGATAGGTATGTCACTTGTAGCGTTGTGCTCGTTTATTTAAACTATCGTCTATATGGGATCGGTTCGGTCTCGTATTTTTAAAATTAAAAATTACATTTCAAAACTATATATATGTTATATTAAATCAAATATCTCTTTCCCAATTTTAACGACCGATAAGATNTATGTTACTTGTAGCGTTGTGCTCGTTTATTTAAACTATCGTCTATATGGGATCGGTTCGGTCTCGTATTTTCAAAATTAAAAATTACATTTCAAAACTATATATATGTTATATTAAATCAAATATCTTTTTCCCAATTTTAACGACCGATAAGACTCTCATTTAATGAGAGGACAACTAATTCTAATTCTCATAGGAGTTGGCAGAGGTTCCAATGGTTAGATTGGTGCATTGGCTTGCATAGTGCATTTTAGGACTCAATTAACCAATATGTAGGCTTCATTAATGGTTTTTTTGATTTGTTGAAATATGAATGTATTGTAAAATGAATATAGTGTATTTTGAATACTCAGAAGCTATTTGGTTGTCTATAAATTAAATGCAGTGATTTTTTTTTTCTTTTTTAGTTAAATTCTTGTAGAGTAAATGCAATGAATTTTAAATACTTATAAGTTGTTTGGTTGTCCGCAAATGGAATGCAGAGATATAATTTTTCCTATTTACTACTTATATATTGCATAATTTTTATAAGCTCCTATATTCAATATTTAAAAATTCATATTTATTTATATAATGTATTATAATAAAATTATACTAAAATTTATACATGATAAAATATATTTTATATTTATAAATTAATATTAGTGATTTTTATAATTTTAAATTTAAAGTATTTAATAATTAAATATATAAATTTGGCTTAAATTATATGTGAATTAATTATTCTTATATTATACTGATTTTAAAGAGTGGAAATCTCTGAACCTCTCATTAAATGCTCATACTTATATATTAAGGATATGTGGACCAAGGATAAATATAAGATTAAAGATAACGTGAATTGTGGATCTGCCCAAACTTGCTAATCCATAGTATATGTATTAATTTTGGCATACCAAGTATAGATATATGAACAAGACTTCGAACCATCTATCTAAGCCTTGCTCTTTCCTTCTTTTCCTCCACTCTATATATCATGAATTGCATACAAGTTCTTATGCAAATCTCTTCTCTCAATCTCATGCTTAGGAATTTTAGGCATTCCAGGAAATAAATAAATAAACTGATGACAAATAACGCTCATAGATATGGATGGTTTGGCTGCTTTAAAATATAACAAACATAGTGCAAAATCAGTATTCAGAAACAATCTAGTATAACTATCATAATAATCCTGTAAATATATTATTCAAGAAAAATGTATCCAAAGATAATGAGCTTGTGGTTAATATTTATAGCTAGTGTCATTACATTATTGGAAGAACAATAATATTTTTATTTTTTATTGATATCACCTTAATCAAACATATTAGTATTTGACTATTTCTAGCGCTATTATTTATCTAAGTATAAATGAAATAATAAGAACTTGAAACATTGCAGGATTTTATCAAAATTATTCTACAATGGAGAAACGCTATGTGATGATGAGCCTCCTAGAAGTCTTCAATGAAACCTACCACTTTTTAACTTCTTCCATTACAGTAAGTTAGCAAAGCTAAGCATTTATAACGACGAGTTCATGGAAATAAGACATCATGAGTGGGCTACATAACACTTACACATTCACTGCCTAAAATTGTCTATCATAAAACATAAATTGAAAACATTTGAGTAGAAAGAAGACACAATCCATGGTCATAAGAGCAGTAAACTTTAGATAAGTTATGATAAGGAACATCTGACCTAAATAAATTACTTGATGAAAATGGACGATTATGTTATCGTCTAAAAATACATTATACAAAGTCTACATGCAATCTTAAAATGGAACCATCCACAAAAAATTTGAAGAAAAAAACTCGGGTCAAGCGTATATGTTGTTATGCTCAAAATTCAACTCCTTAACTTTAGAAATAACTGAACAGACAACGATTTGAAACACAACTCAGAGATAAACAAAAATTAGGATCTTAAAGTAGGTAAGACAGACATGTGACCAAGAATATTCATGACAATTGAATCTTGGAGCGATGGCCTGCCGACAAGAACAATGTTAAGGGCTATTTGGGCCAACAAAGGACGCATTGATGAATGGTTCATGCATAAATAAAATTTATATACTGAGTTTAAGTGTAGTTTAAGACCAATACCATAAAAGTAATTTTGCATTTGAAATATAAAGTTTCTAGGTTTTCCAGTTGATAGATTTTCTAGTTAATCTTCATACTCTTTAACGCTCCTCTTCTTTTTCTTCTTCTTTCTATATTCCTTGCTTTTCTCTCTGTTTTATTCTCCTTCTCACCCAAAATTTTTGATAATGTTTATGTGCAATTTGGAGGACACACATAAGGTTTACCAATCTGGAGTTAAATTTTGGATTAAACTTCACTTCTAATTTGGAATAGTACCTTAGATTTGGAAGAAAGAAGACGAGAATAAATCCTAACCCCTTTGCTTTGGATGATGTACATCTTGTTCACATTTGTCTAGTATATGCAAGATATGTCCGCCACAAGCTACACTGGTCCTCACACATGATTGCTTTCTTGCTCTCTGTTCATTTAGCTTCCTCTCATGTGCTCCCTACTTTTTGCCCTCCCTTCTCCTCTTTCTCTCGACTGCTCCCATGACTCCTCACTTTTGTGTCTCTCTTAATCGTAGAACCGGCACGATTCTATTGAATCTACAATGCTGGTTTAATATTTTATTGGAATATTTACATACATACGACTCAATTTTTATGTATTTACATATCTAACATTTAAATTTCAATTTTTACATATATTTCACCTTATCTAGGCATGAAAAGGTATATTTAATTTCTTAAATATAAAATAGTGGTATTTTAATTTGATATGAAAGATTTGGATGGCATAAATGTAAAAAACAAATTCTTGTGTTAGATGTGTAAATTTATATAAATTGGGTGGTATGTATGTAAATGCCCCTATTCTTTTTCATGAAAAGTTTAGCTTTTACAGAATGTCATCATGTCATTGGGCTATCTGCATAACATAAACCCCATTTGATTGGCTAAGTCGACACAATGCTGACAAGCCCGTCAAACCTCCCGACTTCCCAACATTGCTAGATGTCCCTCATTCGCACAGTTAAATATCCCTCCTTTAGGCTTCCCTTGGCGTTAGGTTTGCAAGTCCTCCGTCCTCTCTTTCCATTGGATTTTGTAATACCGCTTTTGACCAAATCCACACATACATTGCCATTGACATCTACATTTAACCAATCATTAATAATGTTTCCAAAACTTATTTGATGTTTATCTCTAAACTTTCTTGAATGAAACTGAAGAATGTGTGGTGCCTCTCAGTACCATGGAACTATCTCCTTATATAATACTTTTATATGTGGTGGATAATAAACTTATAGAGATTCAATCGACAATGATGTGTAACATGCTAGTAAAAATTAACTAGAGATTAACTGTTAGGGTATTTGTGGGGTTTAGGCAGAAGGTGATACGTAAAACAGCGGTAAAATAGAGTACAGTGCTAAAATAGTTCTTTGATTGTTTACATGGGTCATTATAGGCTTAAATTTATAAAAGGGTCAAATTAATCTCTAGATTCTTTAAATTAGGGTTGAAATAGTCATGGGGACTATTTCATCCCATATTAAAAGACTTCGAAGATTAAATTGTTACCTTTATAAACTTTGGGATTAAAATATCCTTAGGTATATAGTTTGGTTTATTTCGGCACTTTACTCAGCAAAATACTTTCAAGAGCATGAAAAACCATTTGGTAAAACAGGATTCTTTTGATATGCCAGGTGAATTCCTTTCTTTCTCTATTATTGCTTTTTATCATTGAATCTATGAAGTTCTCAACATGATTAATACCAAACCACCTTGTATTATGGATTGTTTATGTTGATTTATGTTTGTTTTTTTCCATTTTACATGATATTTGCTGATGGGTGGTTTAATCCTCTTATTTATTTATTTTGTTTTCCTTGTGAGGGAATGTAGGTTGCATCTGGAAATGTGCAATCAAAGTCGTCAAATAAACCAACACATATGTCATCAACAACTCCTTTGCGCACGGTGAATGGAAAAAGCAGTTCGTCTGTGATGAACAAGAAAATAAAAAACAATAGTGAAAAGGCTTTCACCGGTACGCCATTCTCCATATGATCTCAGTGCTTTTTTATTAGGGGCATCTACATGCATAACACACAATTCTTATGAATTTACATATGTAACATCCAAACTTTAATTTTTACATACATATCACTTAAATCTTTTGCATCACGTCAAAAATACCTCTATCACCTTAAAAAGTTAAAAACACCTTTTCATTCATTATTTTATCCTGCCAAAGTGTTAGAAATGTAAATATGAAATTTTAGGTGGTACAAATATAAATATATTAGAATTGTGTGGTATCTATGTAAATTTGTCTTGTTATTATTGTTTTAATTTCTAGAAAAGAAAGCAATGCAGACTCATAGGGGCTGTTTGATATCCCATTTTGGACAGGATTTAAGGAAGATTTAGCTTAAATCCGGCCAAACGGAATTTTGAAGACTTTTTTTTTGTTTTGATGAATTTTATTTTAGTTTTTTTATTGGTTAAATTCAAGATTTGTTATATTCTAAGTTTTATAGGATTTGATGATTTTAAAGATTCCTCCCGCACACAAATCTAAAATTTCAAAAAAGAGCCAAATAGTTTTAATCAGGATTCAAAAGTTCTAGCAATTGTCATGCCAAATACTTTTATAGTTGGGAAATTTACGTATGTAGCACACATTTTTTATGTATTTACATCTCACACCTAATTTTGGATATTTAGTTATTGCTTTAATCTCATGCATGAAAATGTGTATTTCACTTTTAGAAAGTGATGATGATGCTATTTATGATGTAATATTAAAGTTTTGAGTGCTGTGTGTAAATATGAAAATATAATTGTGAGATATGTGTATGCATAAGAATTGTGTGCAACTTATATAAATCTCTGTTTTTAATTTAATCTTCTCATANAATTTTGGATATTTAGTTATTGCTTTAATCTCATGCATGAAAATGTGTATTTCACTTTTAGAAAGTGATAATGATGCTATTTATGATGTAATATTAAAGTTTTGAGTGCCGTGTGTAAATATGAAAATATAATTGTGAGATATGTATATGCATAAGAATTGTGTGCAACTTATATAAATCTCTGTTTTTAATTTAATCTTCTCATGATTTACTAAATCTAGATTTGCAACATCTACTAAATCCAGCTTGAGTTGAAATCTAGTTGTAGCAAAACAACCCCCTATAAGAGTAAAATTAGATTGAAATCCCTTCCTTGCATTGCATTTGTAAATTCTTATTTGGTTGCAGAAATTATGTCGAAGCGGCAAACCACTCCTGCTCTTAATAAGTCAAAAAATGATCCAGCCATGGCCCCCAGGTTAATTCCATCAAAGGAATCTAGTCTCCGCACGCCTCAATCCGTCTGTAAGTCATTATCAGCTCTGTGCTCTTCGTCGACTCGCCCAGCCATTTGTTCATCCGATTCAAGTTTGTCTCGCCTCACGATCTTGAGAAGTTCTTCGAGAAACCCCACCTGTTCTTCCTCGAGTTTTTCCAGTAGAACTCCATTAAAGACTATAAGAAACAGAACTGGATCAGCAAATCAAATCTGCCATTCTAGTTTAGGGAAGTCTGCATTACTGCTCTCAAAGCTTTCTCCGTGTAGTTCTATAGACAGTTTTCTTTCAGAATCTTCTTCACAGGCATCTACTTCCACAAAGCACAGCAACTCTTTAAAAGCTTCTATCGGCGGGTCTTCGTCTTCTTCTTCGATAGCAGTTTGCGCCTCTCAGAAATCAGGTTNTCTTTAAAAGCTTCTATCGGCGGGTCTTCGTCTTCTTCTTCGATAGCAGTTTGCGCCTCTCAGAAATCAGGTCAGTAGAATATTTTTAATTGGGAAATTTACATACATACCACACAACTCTCATGGATTTACATATCTAACACTTAAAATTTAATACTTCCTGTCATAAACCTATGCATGAAAATGTGCATTTGAGTTTTAAAAAGTCGGTAAAGTGATATTTTCAATGTGATGTTAAATGTTTGAGTGTTATGAATGTAAATATTAAAGACGTAAAAGCTTCGGTGCTAAATATATAAAGAGATAATGTGTCAAAATAGTCACGTGACACTTGCATGGGGTCATTTTAGTCCGAAAGTTTATAAGTTGTTCTCCAAACTCTTTTAATATGGGTTGAAATAGTCTTCACGGGGATTATTTAAATCATAATTTAAAGAGTTTGGGGACTAATTTGACACTTTTATAGACTTTGGGTCTAAAATAGCCCTACATAAATTGTTAGGGGATTATTTTGACACTTCACTCTATATATAAATATATAAGAATCATTTGGTAGGTATGTAAATGCCATTATTAATAATTTCTAGTGTGATGTTCAATGACATGGTATAAATCCCATCTTTGACGCAGGCGGTTTGCGGCCTCACTCATTCACTGGAAATCATTCTAAAATCCCCTCGAAATTCGATTTGGATACGAAAGGAACGGCAAAATTAGGACTACGAATGCCGAGGCCACAAATCGGTTACTTCGATAAGGTTACTCAATATCGCAACCTTTTACATTGTTTTAAACTTCTTTTTACATTTTATTTAGGGGCATTTACATAACATACCACCCAATTCCTATGTATTCACATATCTAACACCTCAACTTTGCTTTTTAACATTTCATATCACATCCAAAGTACTTNGCCCTATTTTGGCAAAATCCGGGCTGCAGTTTTGCCCTGTCTTGGTGATGTGTAGGTTGCGGATTTTGGCTTTTTATGAGTCAAAACAGTGATTCATTCTTGTGGTTTCTGGAATGCATATTTGCTCGTTACTTATATATACACATATCTAGTACCTGAAATTTGCGTCCTACACCAGGCTTTGAGGTGGCTTGAGCTGTACAAAGTAGTTGGGGTTATTTATTTATTTATTGTTTCTTTTGGAGATCCTCAACACTGTTCTTAGTATTGATTTCATTTGTTGCATCACCTACATATAAAATCAAAGGCTTGGAATGGGGCTAATTTGGGCTGCAGTTTTCTGCCCTATTTTGGCAAAATCCGGGCTGCAGTTTTGCCCTGTCTTGGTGATGTGTAGGTTGCGGATTTTGGCTTGTTCTTTGGCTGATTTGGGCTGCCGATTTGCCTTGTTTTGGATGAGGTGTTTGCAATTTGGAAGGGTTTGGGTGGGGGACTCCTGGCTCGCTTATTTGGAGTTTAAATATGTGCTATCTTGGAGGGTTAAAATGCTATTTCATTTGGGAAATGTGGGGAATCACAATGGTTTGGATTTACGAAAGTTTGGGGAGCTTCTAGGATCATGATTTTTGGGGAATTTCAAATGAGCCTTTCAAATGCACATTGTTAGATGTGGGGATTTATTTTAGATTCAGTTTTGAATGTGGCTTTGAGGGTAAATCCATCCTTTACTATTTTCGTATTTCAAATGGATCAATCCCTCCTCTTTCTCATCCCATTTTTTCTTTTTTTGCTTCTTGGTTTGGTTTAGGTGCTTATGTTCGAAGCATAAGCGCACATATATAGCTCCCGCTATAGATGAGACTGTAAGTAGGTCGATTTCAGGGTTCAAGGATGATGATGAAAAAGTCATCTAGGTATGTGCGAGAGGTTCTAGCACAATCTTGACTCAGTGACTTTGAGAGAACGAGGGATTGACATTACCGCATCTCTAACACTTAGTAAAAAGTTACCACTTATTTTAACAGACAGTGAGAAGTTCTGGCCTATCAATAACTTACTCATTAACTTTATAAAACATGAAAATTTCATCAAGTGATATATATGTACACACAATTAAAAAAAAATCTTTCAAGTGCATAACAAATCAAAATTTCTTTTGAAAAATGAAATCATTCCTAAATATTTTCTAAAAATTTCATGGGTCAGTCATATGAACTAGGTTAGGAATTAATCTATTTTGTGACTGTTAGGTCGGTGACCTTTTACTTAGTGTTGGATCACACATGCATTGTATTGACTATTTTGTTAGGGCCCTAGGGTCTTGATTTTGACCCAAGGTCCTGATTCTGAGCCCACCCCGTCCCGAGTGCTTACGGTTTTCTCCGGTGTTCCGTGCATTTCCCGCGGTTTTCTTTGAGCTTTCGTGGGTCACTTCTTGTTTTTCTTTGAGTCTTTCATGAGATGCATTCCCACTTGTTCTTTTATTTGTAAATGCTTGCTTGCCCCACTAGTCAAATTTTTTAGCATATTTGTTTATCTTCTACCTGCAACGCTAATCCCACTTGTAGGAGCAGCAGACTTGCCAAGTACACATGTTTATTTTATGCATACAACATTTTATTTTCTTTCCTGTACATCCTACTGCTTTCATTTACTGTACATTTTTACTGCATTTTCTTTACTACTGCACCCCTACTGTTTCTTTTATGTATTATATCTTTTTAGAATAGGAGCACAGTAGTCTGGTTTTATAGGAGGTACCCAGCAGTAGATCGTCGACCCAACAATTGCATGCACATTTAAAGATAACACTAAACCTGAAATTGCTACGACGTGGAGTTTGGAACTAACACCGTGGGCAACATCACGAGGATGCACAGAAGAATAACTTCGACAGATCTGCAACAACAAAATTTTCCTTAAAATTAAATAACAAGTCATAGGACTTCGAGGTGGTCCGCTTAGTGCGACATAAATTCTCACATTATTGTTTAGGCCTTTGCACGGCCAGGTTGTACAATTTAAGTCCTAACTCGCTTTAAGTTTTGAGGTTGTCGTCCAATACGACGTAAACCCTCATATTTTTCAGACTATTTGTATGAATGTGTCACGTAAATATAAACCCTAAATAATAAAATTGGCAAGATGAAATATCGAATATCTTCTCGAAATCGAAACCAAAGAATATGATAGCTTGGGAAGTCACTGAGGTTCTCCTCAGGAGCTGTGACATCACCTTTTTTTCTTTCCTTCGACTCCAGAAATAAATATTCCCATTTGGTCCCTTTCCCCACTTGACTTTTCTATGTCCAATCTTGGAAACCCTAAACTTTGAATTTATGGAGATAAATACATTTGATCATCATCGAGAGTTCTCTTAAGTGACTTCAGTAATTTGAGAGGTAATTAACTATAGAGGCTTGCCTCTATAGGGAGCTTTAAGAACCCAAGTAATATAAATCCTATTTAATTCTTAATATTAGGTACGAGAACTTGTCGGTCAACATAAATGTTCGCAGACTAAAACGGATGTCATAAATTCTTTAGTTTATTTCATCGAGCCTCACGGATAAGTGATATGTCTATTTCTCTGGATAGGTATGTCACTTGTAGCGTTGTGCTCGTTTATTTAAACTATCGTCTATATGGGATCGGTTCGGTCTCGTATTTTTAAAATTAAAAATTACATTTCAAAACTATATATATGTTATATTAAATCAAATATCTCTTTCCCAATTTTAACGACCGATAAGATTCTCATTTAATGAGAGGACAACTAATTCTAATTCTCATAGGAGTTGGCAGAGGTTCCAATGGTTAGATTGGTGCATTGGCTTGCATAGTGCATTTTAGGACTCAATTAACCAATATGTAGGCTTCATTAATGGTTTTTTTGATTTGTTGAAATATGAATGTATTGTAAAATGAATATAGTGTATTTTGAATACTCAGAAGCTATTTGGTTGTCTATAAATTAAATGCAGTGATTTTTTTTTTCTTTTTTAGTTAAATTCTTGTAGAGTAAATGCAATGAATTTTAAATACTTATAAGTTGTTTGGTTGTCCGCAAATGGAATGCAGAGATATAATTTTTCCTATTTACTACTTATATATTGCATAATTTTTATAAGCTCCTATATTCAATATTTAAAAATTCATATTTATTTATATAATGTATTATAATAAAATTATACTAAAATTTATACATGATAAAATATATTTTATATTTATAAATTAATATTAGTGATTTTTATAATTTTAAATTTAAAGTATTTAATAATTAAATATATAAATTTGGCTTAAATTATATGTGAATTAATTATTCTTATATTATACTGATTTTAAAGAGTGGAAATCTCTGAACCTCTCATTAAATGCTCATACTTATATATTAAGGATATGTGGACCAAGGATAAATATAAGATTAAAGATAACGTGAATTGTGGATCTGCCCAAACTTGCTAATCCATAGTATATGTATTAATTTTGGCATACCAAGTATAGATATATGAACAAGACTTCGAACCATCTATCTAAGCCTCTGAATTATGCTCTTTCCTTCTTTTCCTCCACTCTATATATCATGAATTGCATACAAGTTCTTATGCAAATCTCTTCTCTCAATCTCATGCTTAGGAATTTTAGGCATTCCAGGAAATAAATAAATAAACTGATGACAAATAACGCTCATAGATATGGATGGTTTGGCTGCTTTAAAATATAACAAACATAGTGCAAAATCAGTATTCAGAAACAATCTAGTATAACTATCATAATAATCCTGTAAATATATTATTCAAGAAAAATGTATCCAAAGATAATGAGCTTGTGGTTAATATTTATAGCTAGTGTCATTACATTATTGGAAGAACAATAATATTTTTATTTTTTATTGATATCACCTTAATCAAACATATTAGTATTTGACTATTTCTAGCGCTATTATTTATCTAAGTATAAATGAAATAATAAGAACTTGAAACATTGCAGGATTTTATCAAAATTATTCTACAATGGAGAAACGCTATGTGATGATGAGCCTCCTAGAAGTCTTCAATGAAACCTACCACTTTTTAACTTCTTCCATTACAGTAAGTTAGCAAAGCTAAGCATTTATAACGACGAGTTCATGGAAATAAGACATCATGAGTGGGCTACATAACACTTGCACATTCACTGCCTAAAATTGTCTATCATAAAACATAAATTGAAAACATTTGAGAAGAAAGAAGACACAATCCATGGTCATAAGAGCAGTAAACTTTAAATAAGTTATGATAAGGAACATCTGACCTAAATAAATTACTTGATGAAAATGGACGATTATGTTATCGTCTAAAAATACATTATACAAAGTCTACATGCAATCTTAAGATGGAACCATCCACAAAAAAATTGAAGAAAAAACTCGGGTCAAGCGTATATGCTGTTATGCTCAAAATTCAACTCCTTAAATTTAGAAATAACTGAACAGACAACGATTTGAAACACAACTCAGAGATAAACAAAAATTAGGATCTTAAAGTAGGTAAGACAGACATGTGACCAAGAATATTCATGACAATTGAATCTTGGATTGATGGCCTGCCGACAAGAACAATGTTAAGGGCTATTTGGGCCAACAAAGGACACATAGATGAATGGTTCATGCATAAATAAAAATTATATTGAGTTTAAATGTAGTTTAAGACCAATACCATAAAAATAATTTTGCATTTGAAATATACAGTTTCTAGGTTTTCCAATTGATAGATTTTCTAGTTAATCTTCATACTCTTTAACGCTCTTCTTCTTTTTCTTCTTCTTTCTATATTCCTTGCTTTTCTCTCTGTTTTATTCTCCTTCTCACCCAAAATTTTTTATAATGCTTACGTGCAATTTGGAGGACAAACATAAGGTTTACCAATCTGGAGTTAAAAATTTTGGATTAAACTTCACTTCTAATTTGGAATAGCACCTTTGATTTCGAAGAAAGAAGACGAGAATAAATCCTAACCCCTTTGCTTTGGATGATGTACATCTTGTTCACATTTGTCTAGTATATGCAAGATAGTCCGCCACAAGCTACACTAGTCCTCACACATGATTGCTTTCTTGCTCTCTGGTCATTTAGCTTCCTCTCATTTGCTCCCTACTTTTTGCATTCCCTTCTCTCTCTCTCTCTCTCTCCTGCTCCCATGACTCCTCACTTTTGTGTCTCTCTTAATCGTAGAACCGACACGTCGATTCTATTGAATCTACAATGCTGGTTTAATATTTTATTGGAATATTTACATACATACGACTCAATTTTTATGTATTTACATATCTAACATTTAAATTTCAATTTTTACTTATATTTCACCTTATCTAGGCATGAAAAGGTATATTTAATTTCTTGAAATATAAAATTGTGGTATTTTAATGTGATATGAAAGATTTGGATGGCATACAATTAAAAAAACAAATTCTATGTGTTAGATGTGTAAATTTATATGAATTGGGTGGTATGTATGTAAATGCCCCTATGCTTTTTCATGAAAAGTTCAGCTTTTACAGAATGTCATCATGTCATTGGCCTATCTGCATAACGTAAACCCCATTTGATTGGCTAAGACTGCACAATGCTGACAAGCCCGTCAAACCTCCCGACTTCCCAACATCACTATATGTCCCTCATTCGCACAGTTAAATATCCCTCCTTTAGGCTTCCCTTGGCGTTAGGTTTGCAAGTCCTCCGTCCTCTCTTTCCATTGTATTTTGTAAGCCCGCTTTCGACCAAATCCACACGTACATTGCCATCGACATCTACATGCAACCAATCATTAATAATGTTTCCAAAATTTATTTGATGTTTATCTCTAAACTTTCTTGAATGAAACTGAAGAATGTGTGGTGCCTCTCAGTACCATGGAACTATCTCCTTATATAATACTTTTATATGTGGTGGATAATAAACTTATAGAGATTCAATCGACAATGATGTGTAACATACCAGTAAAAATTAAGTAGAGATTAACTGTTAATGTATTTGTGGGGTTTAGGCGGAAGGTGATAGGTAAAACAGCGGTAAAATAGAGTACAATGCTAAAATAGTTCTTTGATTGTTTACATGGGTCATTATAGTCTTAGAATGTATAAAAGGGTCAAATTAATCTCTAGATTCTTTAAATTAGGGTTGAAATAGTCATGGGGACTATTTCATCCCATATTAAAAGACTTCGAAGATAATTGTTACTTTTATAAACTTTGGGATTAAAATATCCTCATGTATATAGTTTGGGTTATTTCGGCACTTTACTCAGCAAAATACTTTCAAGACCATGCAAAACCATTTGGTAAAACAGGATTCTTTTGATATGCCATGTGAATTCCTTTCTTTCTCTATATTANAGTGATATGTAAAGAAACTTGATTTTAAAATACAATTTTTTATTTGCATAAACGACAACTGTAATGATTGTGCAATCCCAAGTCTATTGAAAATGCGAACGTGTAGTTTCTCCTCAAATTATTTGGCTATTAAATTATTGAAAAGGATTGTATTTGACTCTTGCTCGACATATTTAACTTGCGCAAATAGAAAGTAATAATTAGATGTTTATGTACAATAAATAAATAAACATAGTTTTGCTAAAGTTAAAATCTAACTTATCAATGCATTAGAAAATAAATTATGATAGAAAAACTCTAATGGACAAGTGCATCTCTCTCTTTCAGCCTATGTTATCATGCTTCTATTTGATATAGGTAACTAATTTATCATTAATGAGATTTTAACGATACAAGAGTGTCGGGAGTGAGTGTACGAAGAGTAGTGACTCGGAAAAGTCGTGAGTGTAGAAAGTGAGTGTGTGAGGAGCAGTGACTCGAGAAAGACAAAAGGGTGCTGCAAATGGGTGAGGTAGGAGCGGTGACGCGAGAATGATACAAGAGTATCGAGAGCGAGTGTGTGAGTGATGACTCGGAGAAAGGCACAAGCATATGAAATGTGAACATACAATATGTTATGCAAGCAAACATGCAAGGGTGCACAAGTGCAGGTGTGAATACTTCGGGGCGTGGTGCATGACGACATGTGAGAATATCGAGGGAACGGGCACAAAGTATTGTGCCCAAGTGGGGGAATATGCTCACAGATGCACTGAGGGGTGCATGAGTGAATGTGTTCATGCAAGAAATATGAAATAATGATGCAATCATACAACATTCAAGTATAGTTGATTGATACGATCAGATCGGTGACGACCGATCAGTCGAGCCAACGAAAGTGATCGATCGGTCCATAGTGGGCAAACGATTACCGGAGGAGGGTCGGTCAAACCAATGAGACTGGTGGTGGCCGATCGGTTGAGTCGACAAGAGAAATCGGTTGAACCGGCGTGGGCAACTGATTGATCAAAAAGTGTCAGTCGAACCAATCAGACTGGTAGCGGTCCATCGGTTGGGTCGACAAAAGTGGTCAATCAGGCCGACATGGGTAGTCGATCGACGAAAAATGATTGGTTGAACTGATCAGACCGTTGGTGGTCGATCAGTCGAGCCGATGAAAAGGGTCGATCAAATTGACGAAACTGGTGGTGGCCGATCGATCGAGTCTATAGAAGTGGTCGATCAGGCCGACGTGGGTGGTTGATCTATAAAGAATGGTCGGTCGAACCGATAATACTAGTGGTGGACTATCGATCGAGGCAACGAAGGTGGACAATTAGGTCGATGTGGGCAGACAATTGACGAAGAAGAGTCAGTTGAACCGATTGAACTGATGGTGGTCACTCGGTCGAGCCGAAGAAAAGGTTGTCGATTAACTTGATCGGGTTGGTGACGTCCAATCGCTCAAGTTGACATGGCATAATCAATTGCGCCGATGTAGGCGGCCGATCAAAAACACATGCAAAATGCAAATTTTAAAATTTCATGCCATACAAACATGAATGTGAATGCATGCAAGCATATGAGATCCAATCGTGCTCAACGACAAAATCGGTCTCGTCCTAATGATCTCGGGATCCTAAGGTGAAATGATGAAGTCGTAGATGCCTATATGTTACTCATCATAAAGAGGAGCCTACCTCTAGTCAATCGGTAAAGTGAAGGACTTTTTCGTACGAGAAAGTCTTCACGAAAGTGAAGGATTTCTAGTACGAACATAGCCTTCACCATATAGAGAATGAGGATCAAAGAAATTCCTCGTTTTCTAGCTTACAATTACTTCATCCCATTCGTCAAGCGATGAAGCCACTGAATGACCACGAGGTTGCTAGTCTCTCAGACGATTAGGTTGAGGTTCTAAGAAGTAGGTTATGCTTACAGATTTGTAGGGGAAGCGTAAAGCTTCTAATTATGTGGGGCTCCTCTATAAGCACAAAAACCCTAATCTTTTTTCTCTAACAACCTGACCTAGGGGCTCTAGGAAAAGAAATTGCAAGATTTTTAAGAGTTTTCACCTACTTGATGATTAAGGACACATTCTCTTTGCTTGTCCATGCTATGAAGTTGCTCAGACAAAGTTCACTTCACTCCTTCCCCAAAGAGTGAAGAAGCTCTCTTCTATAAGGAGAATCCGATGAAGTTTCAAGCTCTGGCCTACACTCCTCCAAAGAGTGAAGAAGCTCTCCTTTGACGTAGGGGAGATAACATTCTCCTTGTCCTCCAATAATGACTTCCTCAGGAAACTTCCTCTACGGAAAACACCTCACACACTCAAGAGAAGTGGTGGAGGAAGAAGGAAAGAGGGAAAGAAAGATCTCTTGGTGAAAATGAAGAAGTAGGGGAAGAAGAAAAAGAAGAGGTTTGTATGAAGTATACCCTTTACCTCACCTTTCTCTACTGCTCTCCACCTCAGGGAAACAAGCTTCCAAGCTTTCTCTAGAGGAAAAACCAAGGAGGAAGGAGCTCCATGGAAGATAAAAACCTCTAACCCTCCTCTCTAAAAACCAGAGAAACTTCACACCAAATGGAACCCAAGGAAAAATATGAGCCAAACAAACCTTGTTCCTCTCCCCTTTTGCCAAAAATGGTTTGCTCACATTTCCAAGATCCTTCCAAAAAAGGCAAAAAAAAAGTTGCATCCACCAGCTTTTTACTCTCGCTAGGCATATATGCACATTATCCAAGGAATCTTGCAATTTCAGCTGCCCAAGGAGATGTACCGGATGAGAATCCCGAGAAAAAGCGGAGCAGATAATGGCCTGGCGTCTAGGCACTGGGCCTGACGCCCTAGAACTAGATCCCTGGCGCCTAGTCGCTGGGCCCTGGGCGTCTACTTTCTGCGCTTTCAATTTTACACATTTTCAGGGTTGTTTCAAGCGTATAGGCATCTACTTTCTAGGGACAGGCACCTAGGCGTTGGGATGGGCACCTACTATTTTGGGGACTGGCGCCACTTTCTGGTTTGGCCCGTATGCCTCGGTTTTTCACAGAAAAATTTCCGTGAAGGATTTTTTTTAGGATTTTTTTTTATCGGTAAGCTATGGGAAATTATGTATCATTAAAATATGGTTTCATAACTTCAAAAATAAGAGTTTTTTTAGGCATTACATTATGACTTGAGTGCAACACCTAAAACCTTGATATTTCTGAAAACGTTCGTGAGAAGTTATTATGGAATCTTTGAGCTACGAAAGGTTACGTATACACGTTACACACTCCAATATAATTCGAAAGAGCGTCCAAACCTTTGTGAAATAAAAAATTGATGCCAACAGGAAGATCGATGAATTAGTCCCTCTGGTTTTCCACCATTAGGTACTAGCCACTCGAAGTCCAAACAAGTTGCTCTCACCGTCCATCTAGCTTATCCACCCGGGAGCGACCCTTTCCTGAGACAAAGGAGGCGGTGGTGTTGAATCTCCATCAGTGGGTCTTTTCCCTTTCTGATCCCGACCGACCTGCTCCCAAATTTCAGCTTCAGAACCCTCATCATCTCCAGAATCATATTCAACCAACAAGGGAGATGAATGTTGCATGGCATTCTTTTCCTGAGGGCCTAGGTAAGGGATGCCTAACTCCCCCTTACTCTCGAGTAGTCTGTCTGGGAGAGCCTCTTCCCCGGAGTTTAACCATTGGGACTCTGATGATCCGGATGAAGTCTCCCGGAGCACGCCAAAAAAGCCCACACCTGCTCCAACTAGTTAACACTTTAAAAAAAATGGGAAAAAAGAAAAGAATTAAGTTTTCTTGCAAATGCCATATCTTACTTGGGGCTTCCTTAATTGTGAAGTAGGGTCTTCCTTCCTAGAGATCTCTTTGCCCTTGGTATCTTCTTTGAGGTCTTTGCACTACCACCTTCAATCTCTTTCTTCTCTCTGGCGTCAAATTGTTTCCACAAAATTATAATCATATCGCCGAAAGTCTTAGGCCATAAGAATCTTTTGACAGTGTCCTGCTGAATGAATTGGAAAATTTACAGTTCCACTCCCCCCGCTCCCCCCCTTAATCATCTCAGCATAGCATCAGACGTGCTCCAAAAAAAGTTTTAATCTCTTCNATATATATATATATATATATATATATATATATATATATATATATATATATATATATAAAATTGATTAGTAGTATTCGAGCCAAAACGAGCAGAATAAAAACGAACAAATATTTGTTGTTGTTCGGCTCGTTAACTTAGCTATCGAGCTGAACACGACCTTCTTAATGAACCGAACACGAGTTGTTCGCGAACAACAAATCTTTTTGACGAAAAATTATTGCATACATACACACACCGCATGCAGAGATGCAAGTGGTGTCCGATCTTGACCGTAGATCACCGTGATATACGGTCATGATGCAATCCAAATTTTTTTGAAAAAAAAAAAATTTAAAGTAGGGCCCATCGAAATACATCCTGACTGATCTACGGTCAGAATCAGACACCGTATACATCTCTGCATGCGGGGTGTATGTACCTAATAATTTTTACTTTTTGGCAGCCCTAATGGGCAGTGATATGTAAAGAAACTTGATTTTAAAATACAATTTTTTATTTGCATAAACGACAACTGTAATGATTGTGCAATCCCAAGTCTATTGAAAATGCGAACGTGTAGTTTCTCCTCAAATTATTTGGCTATTAAATTATTGAAAAGGATTGTATTTGACTCTTGCTCGACATATTTAACTTGCGCAAATAGAAAGTAATAATTAGATGTTTATGTACAATAAATAAATAAACATAGTTTTGCTAAAGTTAAAATCTAACTTATCAATGCATTAGAAAATAAATTATGATAGAAAAACTCTAATGGACAAGTGC
>JXCR01112471.1:121486-182863 GCA_002079205.1 Phalaenopsis hybrid cultivar | reverse complement strand
GGGATAGATACAGGATTTGAGGTAAAACGCTCTTTCATCTAAACTATGAAAATTATGGGGTCAGTTTGACATCATCTTTTTAAAAATTAAAATTTATAAAACGTCCTTCCGAAGCGGGCAACGGGATTTCAATTCCGATGACCGACAGCTTCTTACGGGCAAACCCCACACCAAAAATAGTGCCGACAACTCTATACCAGAGTCTTCTTCGAAAGCGATGAAAGAAGTATTCTTGACTACATTTTTGATCTAGGAGACAGGGGTCAAGTAGGCCTTATGATGGAACAAACCTATTATGAGCCACAGAAATGGATGCGTGGAAAATGCATAATCACCATACAATGTGGTTGCAATTATAATTTCACCCAGGACAGATAAGGAAATCCCCTGGGGATTTTAAGATATGACGAAGTGGACCCACTACCTCCCATGATAAAATGGATGATCAAGAGAGTGGTCTGATAGAGCATACTTCCAATAGAATATATTCCCAACAGCTGTATCATCAATATGTATGATGAAGGTGACTGATTCACCCACTGTGAGACCTTTTTGCATGGTCTCCTTCAAGAGCAAAAGCAACATTTTATTTGGAAAAGAAATAAATGTCATTGGCCCCGATGAGTTCAAAGGATACGTGGAGATTTCACTACCAGTGGGATCAAAGCTAGTTCTTAAAGGAAATAGAGCAGACATTGCCAAACATTGCATTCTAAGGGTATGACACCGCAGGGTGTGTATAACTTTCCAAAGAATGGATGACAGCAAAATGCCGAGTTGACCTCACTTTTGGTTGAGGTTCAGTTTTTCCTCTTTAGTAGCCTAAGGTCTAGCCATATGACTTGACCTCACTTTTGGTTGAGGTTCAGTTTTTCCTCTTTAGTAGCCTAAGGTCTAGCCATAGTGACCTCATTTTTGGTTGAGGTTTAGTTTTTCCTCTTTAGTAGCCTAAGGTCTAGCCATAGGACCTCACTTTTGGTTGAGGTTTAGTTTTTCCCTTTTAGTAGCCTAAGGTCTAGCCATAAGATTTTCTTATTGCCTATTCTTAGAAAACTAGATCTGGGTGTGCTTGCCCAACACACCCCACCTATTGGGGGTCCATTTATTGACCTCACTTTTGGTTGAGGTCGTTTTTCCTCTTTAGTAGCCTAAGGTCTAGCCATAGGACTTTCCTATTGACTATTCTTAGAAGACTAACTATGGAACCCTCACCATTAGAAATTCTGCCCTCTTCTATACTCAGCTTGAAGTTTCACATGTTGGTCTCATCCTCTAAATACTTAGTAGGTGGGGTCACTATGGGGGAAACTAAATATGAGCCACCCTTAGGACTGCTGAACCTTAAGGTTGACCATGAGTGTTGGTCTAGAGCTAAGGCACTCACTACACTCATCTACACTCACAATCACTCTCAACTGTAAACTCAATTTCTAGCCTAGGTCCCTTGATCTTTTTAGATGGTCCCCTAAACCTACCAGCCCTAGGGCTATGGTTTGGCTAAGACCACTATGTAGAGGATTCAAAAAGGGTTTTCCATTAGTCCATGGCGTGTTGGTTATGGTTGGTACCTCAACTATACCAAAATACCTATCTTGGTCTTTTGTCCTTAAAACACCCCCAAATTACCAAGATACCCCTCCATAGCCCAAAATCCCAAAAATTCCAAAAATTCCCAAAAAATCTCAGTAAATCCTAAATATTTTCAATTTTATTTTCCCAACCATCACATGACCCAATTATGCCAATTTGACTATCTTTAACCAAAATCCTCAAATTTTCCTTTAAAGACCTAAATTTCCCCAAATCCAACTTAAATGTCCATCAATTTGATCTCAATTGACCCCAATTTCAATCCTAAACTCAAATTAACTTTTTATATGACCAAAATAAACTAAATCCAAGTCTAATTGGCCCATTATTTGAGCCTAATTTTGATTTAGGTTAAACCCCAATTTTGATCATATGACCTAACCTCATCAAATTGAACCCATATCCTAGTTAATTGGCCACAATTAATGTTTAAAAATCTTCATAACATTCCTATACATCAAAATCAACCATAAATTGGCCTCGGTGAAGTCTCAAATCCATTTGATTTTGGCCTAAATCCAAAATTCCCAAATTTAGCCCCAAGTTGGCTAAGCCCCCAAATTTCACCCAATTGATTGTCTTAACCCCCAAATTGGCATCCAATTCATGTTGAAAACTCTTCATGAGGTCCCTATTGACTATTTGCAAAAATCAATTTGGACTTAACCCAAGGCTAACCCGAGCTAGACCCAAGCCTAGCCCAACATGAAAAAATTGATTAAAATCAAAATTCACTCAAATTGACCCTTCAATTGAACTCAAAACCACTTTCATTATTCACCAAAGTTGTTCCTTATGATCATCTACACCAAATGCAATATTTATTTGAGCCAATTGACATGGTTAACCTAGCCAAAACCCAATACATGGTCATTTGCACCAACTTGGATGCATATACTAAATGTGACCTAACCACCCTAAAGTCACCAAATTAACTCCATCACAGCCATTAGTTGGACTTTGTGACCAGTCCAAACACCATGAAACCACCTAAATCAAGCCATGGACAAAAGTTCCCAAAAATCAAGTGATATTATTTCCAAAAATACAAGTTATTAAGATATCCTTACCGAAATTAGGTAATAATGCACTAAATTGCTATGGCATATTCCCCCGGGTTCCCTGAGCTCCTAGCCACCTCCCCCTGGCTGGCCGGCCAGCCTAGTGGCTGAAAAAGCACAAAACTGAGAGCCAGCCCCATGGCACCACACTCAAATGAAACCTAGAGGCCAGCTCAGTCAAACCACTTGATGGAGCTCCTTTGCCCTCCACTTAAGATGCACCCAAGCTTATGCCCTGAGAGCCACTCCCATGGACATTTTTATAAAAACACACCTCCACGACCATGGGAGGTTTGCTAAAATTTCTTTAGTGAGGCCTCTCCAAACTTCACACAGAGCTTCCCTAAGATCCTTTAGGTGCATTCGAACCATTTTCCCTCACCAATTCCCATTGCCGGAGCTCAATTTTGAGCTTGGAACCTTGCTGGAAACCAGGACATAACCCAATACACATCCACAGTCCACCAAACCCAAATTAACTTCACCCACACCTTCACAATAGTGAAAGAAGCCAAAGCCCAATAAAATCCTCTTCCACAGAGCCTCTACCATAACACTAGACCGACACCCGAATTCGAGCTTGGTCGAATCCACACTTAGGCCTTATACCAGGACCAGGGACACAATCCCTCGCCTCTTTGGATCATAACGAGCGTGCCAAGACCCTCTGATCGAAGCTTCACCTCTCAGAGCAAAGGTATAAAACCTCACCTCATCCCGAGCCTATTTCGATTCTCCATTTAATTAGGCTTAATTTATTTGCATGATTACCGTATGGATGTGTTTGTCTAACTTAGATGAGTCCATAGGACCAAACCCGAGATAATTTGGTTGAGTCTAGGTTGAGATCTTAAGATTTTAGTGTGGATGGTCACGAGATCATTCTATCGGGGATGTTGATGGGGAGCCGTTTGATCGAGCGTGTATCAAATGGATGAAGGAGATCGAGCTGGACAGTGCTTTGAGACATAAACCACGGGCCGAGTCAGCAGCTACGTGGATGGCGGTGTCCAACCAGAGCGCGCCACGCATGCCTTTGGAGCTCCCTAGGATCCAGTCAGCACGCGCTGTTTAAATAGATAAATAATGTTTTTTTCCTATTTATTTAAATACCCCTAACTTAGAAAATTCATAACTTTGTGTAGAAAAAGCATAAAAATAAAATAAAAATACCCTCTTGCTCAGTGAACAGAGGAGAACAATGTGGATTAAATTTCAAGTCCATTTGAAGCATATTTTTTTTATAATTAATTAAACACTATTTGGGATCATTTGATTCTCCATGCATATTGATACATCACCTTCGCTTGAAATTTTGGCATGTTGTAGCCTCTATCGAGGGAAAAATCCTTTGATTTTTCCAAAGATCAAAGGAGGTTCCTATCAAAGATCCATATTTTTCATATTCTTGCACATTATTTCCTTAAAGTAATCACAAGAATTAGCATATTGATTAGAAAATTTTTGAAGGTCCATCATGACCGGAGAAGCATTTGCAAATAATTTCATGGGTCAAGTCTTTTAAAATGTACTTAAATTTTACAAACACTAAATCACTAAAATAATTAATTTTGGAAAATATAAACTTTTAAAAGACTTGATTTTTTATCTCCACTGTGGTTTATAATTTAGAAAACTTACTATAAAAATTTTAAAATATTTTGAGTTCATTTGGTAAATTAAGTTGATTTTTAAAGATAAATTTCACTTTTGATACTTAAATGATTTTTAAAAATGAAAATATAACTCAGAAATTTATGAAACTTAGTTTTTTGAGTTCTCTGTAATGAGGGATATTTTATAAAAATAAAATAATATTTATAATAAAAACTTGATTTTTAGCTTATTTTAAATATTTAAAATAATTAAAAAAATTCATAAAAAACACAAAAATAAAAAAATTCATGGAAATGTTTTAAATTGCTTCTTAATCACTTAGGAACAATTAGAATATTTTAACTGATTTTTAAAATAAAGATATTGAATTTCAAAGCTTAAAAATAATTTTTAAAGGCTAAAAATAAGTTTTCACTAAAATAATTCCTATAAATCAAAGAAAATCAAAAAAATATGAAATTTTCCCCTCTAGGTTCTCTAACCTTAGAGAGATTTTTAAAAAATACAAAACTTAATTTTCATTATTTAAAATATTTTATTTTTATTAAATAACCCAAAAATTAAAATAATTCTGATAAATCACAGAGAATTCAAAAAATCATGAAAATTGGTACAAAGACTTCTCTAGTCTAGATCTTCCTCCAGTAAAAATTTAAAATTATTAGAATTTACCTTGATCAAGTTAGGAATTTGCTTAGAAAAGTCCTATTTTTGCATGAAAATAATTATATAAAATAAATTAAATACTGAAAAATCACATTTTCTCCTTTGATGTCTTAATTGACCCATGAATGAGATAGGATAAAAATTTCAAAGTCATTTGAATTGAATTTGACAAATTATGAAGTGTTAGAACCTTAGGGGCAAAAATGTAATTTTGAAAGTTTAGCCTTAATTAACATTTAGGCTTAAGTCAAGAAATGAAATGGGCAACCTCTGATCTTAATCAATTTATTTGATGTTTGAAACAGAAGGGGTTAATTGGTAGAAACTAATCTCACTTTCTTATATAAGTTAATAAATTTCTAAATTATTAAAATTTGGAAGTTTATTAAAAATAAACAATCTTGGACTTAAAGGTATGGCTTTTGAAGTTAATAATTAATCGATTTAATACCCCTACTTTGATTTTCAAATAATAATTCAAATTATGAATCATGATCACTTAAAGCTTAACCTTTTCAAAACTAATTAAGACACTCATTTAGGTCTTAAGGGCTTAGTGGTAACTTAGGCCAAATCAAGATTGACTAAATGAGGATTAGAGAAATGAACATAACATAATCAAACATTCTTGAAACATCACTAAGCCTAAATTAAAAATTGGCTAAGTGTTTAGGTTACACCAACTTGCTCTTTAAGGAAATTCACTCACCTAATTTTCAAATTAAATGAAAATGATAATTACCCCTTTCTTAGGGATAATTAAGACATCAATGTTCACTGAGCATTAGTAGTATTCACAGGTTGAACCATTAAGCAACATAATAAGTTTAAATGAACTCGAGGCTTTTCACAAGTTGGTGAGATGGAGGCATGGACCTGCTTCCTCCTAACTTGTTGGATACCTCAGAGGTTTATTAAACTTAATATAATTTGCTTAGTGAAATCATCCTTAATTAAACTTTTAAGGACTCACCAAAATAAACATAGAGTTAGGAAAACCACAAGAACTTTACTTTTACTACTCTTCATAAATGCCCTCACATGCATTTTTAAGGTTCAGGTGGTCGAATGAGAAGATTCGTCAGGAACGGTTTTACAGTTTATAGTATCGTCTTTCTTGCGTATTTTCCTTACATGCTTTATGCTTATATTATTTCTTTTCATACTTGCATTTACCTACATGTATGAAAATAACATAAACTTGCATGTTAACCAAAACCAAAACTAAAATGACCCAAGATAAACTCACCTCCACAACATTCAAAATATAAAACAACTCAAAATTTAATCACAAACATCACACAAAATTTGCATGTTAACCATAACCATAACCCAAAACCAAAATTAAAAATCAACCAAGATAAAATGGATAGCCACAGAACCAAAATAATCCCAAAACCAAAGCCAAAACCAAAACTAAAACTAAAATCAACCAAGATAAAATTCACCTCTTGCATGTTAACCAAAACCATAACCAAAACCAAAACTAAAATCAACCAAGATAAAATTCATCGCTTTGCATGTTAACCATAACCCAAAACCAAAATTAAAAATCAACCAAGATAAAATTCCCCGCCAGGATATCCACAAAACCAAAACCAAAACTAAAACTAAAATCAACCAAGATAAAATTCACCCCCACGCATTCAAAATATAAAACAACTCAAAATTTAATCACAAACATCACATAAAACCACAACTTCAATTAAATTTCAAAATATAAAACAACTCAAAATTTAATCACAAACATCACACAAAACTACAATTGCAACTTAATTAAGATGTCTCTATCGGATGATCGGGGATCCCTCAGAGGAGGTAACCTACGATTGCTAACGAGGCTTCGCACGGTTTAAATAAAATTATGGAACTCTTTAAGTTGGGCTAAGTAATTTCATTTGGACTAAGTGAATCCAAAAGAAAATAGTGATGCTGGAATGAGAGAATCGTAGGATCCTAACCGATGTCCCTCTAATCAACGTTAACATGCCCCCCATAAAATTTAAAGAACTTCAACCATATGGCAACCTGATTTGACATTAGAACTTAACACACTAGAAAACACAAACTCGTTGCGGTGAGGAGCTTGGAGCTATCATGGTGACAGCACGGCCATCTTCAACAGCAAAACATGTCTTCCCCAGCTAAACCAATCTTCCTTCCTTATAACTTGACACACTAGATAACTCAAACTCGTTGCAGCAGGAGCTTGGAGCTAGCTTGGTGGGCAACACGGACACAATAGATAACTCAAACTCGTCGCGGAAGGAGCTTGGAGCTAGCATGGTGGGCAGCACGGTAGCAAAACCTGTCTTCCCCAGCTAAACCAATCTTCCTTCCTTAGACTTAAACAACAAAGCCAAAGGACTTCGAGGTTGCTTACTTATGCAACGTAAATCCTCACCTTAACTTTAGGCGTTTGCATAGCCCTTTTATACAATATAAGCCCTAACTTGTCTTAGGATTCCGAAGTTGTCATTTGTCACGACCTAAATTCTCATATCTTCCAGGCTATTTGTGTGATCATTCACACAAATTTAAGCCCTAACTAATAAAATTTACAAGATGAAACACCTAAATATTCCTCCTCAGGAATGAAGCCAAACATTAGGATAGCTTGGAAAGTCATTGAGGTTCTCCTCTGGATCCATTACATCCTCTAGTTCTTCCTCCTTTGGATTCTACAATAAAATGTTCTAAATTTGAACCAATCCCCTCTCACACCTCTACGTCCGATCTCATTGAAAATTCCTACCCTTTGAAACTCCTTAAAGACAATATTTCCTGATTTTTATCGAGAGTCTTCTTAGGTGACTTTGGTCATTTAAGATGTAACTAACTATAGGGGCTTGCCCTTATAAGAAGTATGTCCAAACCAAGCTTAATATAAACCCTATTTAATCCTTTATATTAAATAGGGAAAATTGTCGGCAAATACAAAGGTTTCGCATACCAAACAGACATACTTTCCTTAGTTTATTTGATCGAGCCTCATCCTCAAGTCTTGTTTTTATCCTTCGGGATAGATAGAGGATTTGAGGTACAACGCTCTTTCATGTTAAACTATGAAAAATATGGGGTCAGTTTGATTTCACACTTCAACGTTCTTCCGAAGCGGACGATGGGATTTCGATTCAGGCGACCGATAGCTTCTTACGGGAAACTCCCTAAAAACCCCTGAAATATCGCCAATAGCTTCTGGCGAATCCACTGGGGACAAGCTTTTCTCTCCATAAAAATTAGAAAATATTATCTCCACACATCGGTAATGTGTGCATGCCCCTTTTGGACCAAATTACCCTTATTTCGTTGACATACTTTACCCATTTCTGTCTTGGGAAGGTATGGTGAACTCCTTGGACTTCAAAACTAGTTGTTCAACCATCTTTAAACAGAGGGGTTCAGAAGACCATTAAGGACTTTTTAAATTTTTATATGGGGTCGGATCCTCAATAGGTGTGTCGGTGGACTAGTTCCTCCCTGGCATTTTCTGCCACTAATTAGGTCCCGCATTGGTTCCTAAAATATTTAACATCTCCCTTCCAAATTTGATTTGTTATTCCACAAATTAAACCAAATCATGTTGTGCTATGCGCACTTTGAAATTTTCTTATATTAATTAAATTTTACACTTTTTTTTAAAACAAAGGTGTTAAAAATACCCATAAATTAAGACCCGCCCGATCTACAAATCAACCTCTATTTTCAGTACTTGCACTAAAGATTACGAAGTTTTCGGCCATATAGATAACCCTAAAACTTTCTATTTTAATGCCCACTTCAATGGCCCACCCAACGCTGAACTTTTCCTGCAACCTGCCAACAGACCGCAGCGCCAGTGACGCCGCTCCCACCATCAAGTTCGGAGTTGGATTTGATGATCTTGAGGTCATCCTCAGGAAAGCCCCATTCATGATAATGAAGATCGTTGCTCTAGAAATACAAGAACCGTCTGCTGAATTCGGTTTGAACTACATTCAAGACTTCCCTGCCTACAAAAAGGCTAAAGCTACCGCCATTGCAACACCCGCCAAACCTGCTATCCTCGCTGCTGCTAAGGGGAAAGAAGTGATGATTGTTGAGGATTCGACTGAAGGATTAACTATCCCACTAGAAACTGGATCAAGTTCAAGGAATGTACCACTGACCCAAACTCAAAGGAGGAACCGCAATAGAAGAGTTCGGAGGGTCATTAAAGACCAGGTTCTCAAAGAGACACCCATTGACGAGGAACCTCATCAAGATGAAGAAGCGCTACCAGAAATTTATCCACTCCTGCAAGGAAGTAGATTCCATCCTCTGACGGATACTGAGAGATATGAGAGTATCCGGAGGATTGTTGCCGCATTATCATCACTTCATGGACGGAGTGAGGAGAGAAAGAAGTTCACTCCTATCACTCGAGTCAGTGCAGTTTTAGAAGGTTTGCTACCAAAGAAGGATGTTTGGTTAGCGAGTTACTTAAACGAGTAGGAGATGCAAATTCCCCTCGCATGAAGAAGGAAATTCTGAAAGGCATCAAATCTGCCAGACATTCCTGTAAGACAACTGGGGCACCACTTACTCGCATTCCCATTTGGCTCTGCTTAGGGAACAGAGTTGATACCGCAGTGATTACTACTGATCATACTGCCACCAGGACCACAGGTCGTTGACCGGTTAAGTTGAGACTGGGTCCGAAGATCTTACTTGTCATTCCTGTAATCCAAAATATAAAGACAAAGCGATTATCTGACACTGTAGCCGATCTACACCACGGGGAGCAAACCTTCCCTCGACATATCGATGTTTCTACTAAGACGCCCCGTCCTGAGACATCATCATCGAAAAAGAAGAGGGTATGGGAACCCAAGTTCATTGCACCAATACAGTTCAGTAAGCCTGCAGGGCAGGAAGTAAAACCAGTGCCTGAAATATCTAACATCATCGTGATAATAGCCAGCGAGATGGAGGAATAAGTAGAGGATATCCACCAAGGTCCTTCAGATCTTAAAGCTATCAAGAAGTCAATAATCGAAGAAAAGGTTGAGAAACTTAGGATCAAGATTTTTGAGTTAGCTCGAGAGCACGAAATTTCTGTCGGTAGTGACAATGAAGGGTTTGATTACAATGATTACCTGGAGGAGGATTTCATGGATTTCCATGTGGCCGAAACAAGAGCTACCACATCTGCGCGCGAGGCTCAACCTCACACCAAAGAGAACGTCGTAGATGAACTGTGTAGGGTTATCCTCCTAAGGAATGAGCAAGTCAGCCTACTGGGAAAAAGAATAGAAGAGATGACTGCAGCTATGACCGCCATGGCCACCATTTAGAGGTAATCACAAACACCAAGATTGGCTTCTCCAGAGATTAATTAGCCAGAAATCATGCACATCACGGATGAAAGAAGAGAGGCTACTTCAACAGACAAAGATGAACAACTAAAGAAAGATTCTCCATCAAGTGCCATGCCCGAAAAAGAACTCAAGCAAATGGTTGAACAAGTGCGAGATGCCTTAGCCCAATCCAAGAGCGGTGCATCAATTTTGAAGGGTAGAGCTTACACAGAAGAGTTTGATGTTGTACCTTTCCCCTAAGGGTTTTGTGTCCCCAAACTTAAAGATATTTGATTGGACTGGAAATCTCAGACAGCACATAGAACATTTCCGAGCCAGTTGCAGCAACACAAGGAATAATGAAGCTCTACTTTGCCAGCAGTTCATCAACAGCTTGTTAGGAATCGCTTTCAACTGGTACGCTGACTTGCTCAATGGGTTAGTTAAAACATTTTCTGAGTTGGGACTGTTGTTTGTGAAAAGAATTGCTAGGGCACAGCATCATGTGTCTATCGGAGAGCTCATGATAGAGAAACAAAAGCCCAGCGAAACTTTGGTAGATTATATTTTGAGGTGGAGAAATCTTAGAATGAAATGTGAACCGCAGCTACAGGAACATCAAGCGATTGAGATTCTACTCAAGAGCATTCATGGGTCAGTAGCTTTCATGCTTAAAGGACTCATCCATCAAATCCTTCGAGAAGCTACTTAGTAAAGCCAGCAGTCTTCAAGAAGAAATGAAGCACCTGAAGCCACATAAAAAGATTAAGGTGACCAGAGTGTTCGAAAAGAAATCAGGAGTAGTCACGACTGTCGACAAAGGAAAGCAACCGATAAAGATATATGCAAAAGAACATCGCCAGTCTTTGTCACAACACTCTCAGAAATAGAGCAGTCAATCCAATCAACGCCCGCCTCAGGAGGGATTACCTCGAGCACTGGGTAAAAGAATGTCCCTGTTAGAGCGACAGAAAGTTGTGTATTCTTTCAAGGATGAAGCCATACCTAAACATTCAAAATCTTGATGAAGAAACCAGAGTTTAAACTACCTGATCCAAAGAAACCCAAAGACGTGGATAAGAAGAATGAACCAAATTATTGCCCATATCACCAGTTGCTTGGGCACACTATAGACAAATGTTTCATCTTTAAGGACTGGCTCGAGAAGAACCTCAAAGAAGAGAATATAACAATCCTGAAGGAGTATTTGAGAGAACCCAAAAAAGGTTCCATAAACATGATTTCGGCCGAGCCAATCTCCTTAATTGATCCGTATGCCAGAATAGATGGATGGAGTACAACTTGGGATGAACTCAAGAGGGTCCTTAATCAAATACAGGATTCATCGAAGCAAGCTTCAACGAATACCGAAGAAGGATGGAATGAGGTATGGAGCAGATCATCCAAGAAGATACTGAACAAGCTACAATTTGCATCAAAACAAGCCTCTATTCAGAGTTCGCAACATATCGAGCCCAAGATGAAGATTTTGCCAGGATATCCATCATCGTCAAGGAAAAGGAGCAAGAAGGAGAAAAGTGTCACTGCCAGGATTGATAGCAAGAGGGGTAGGATAGGGGATATCTCTACTAGATTGGTTGTCTCAGATTTGGGGAAGAAAATCCTCAAACCCTTGACTTTGCATGATTATCTTTTTGTCCCTCCGGATCTTATGAATATAATGATTGTGATTTTAGCTACGTTTTAACTGTTTCTAGTGATAACATAACTGATTATGACCAATCTAGCTTCGATCTCAATCCCAAAATGATCCTCAAATCATACTAGAGTCTGATGAGCTCGTTGTCAAGTCCAAAGAAGGCATCAATGATATCGCTTATGACAGCACCGATAATGAAGAGCCAATTCTCAAGCATCATGGTACACCGCTTGCCATCAACTTAGATCTTTCCGATTAAGAGGAAAAGACTCTAGAAGATTCAACAATGACATCTCAAGAAGAAGAAATCATAGAAGTTAACTTAAGGAGCAAAAAAGTTTTACTACCAAGAACAACTCCAACAGACAAAGAAAAGTAGATAATGACTCAAGAAGAGATACACCCACCTCCACCAATAGAATAATGACATGATCAAGATAAAATTGGAGGATCATACAAAGTAGACTACAACGTGCTAGCTCATGTTAGGAAGTTGCCTGCCCAACTAAGCATCTACGACGCTCTGATCCTGTCATAGGAGATGAGAGAATCTCTAGTTATAGCTTTTCTTGACCCAAAAATTTGCTTAGCTCAGTTGGCTAGCACATCCTCAGATGAATTTTGCTCTCTGGTTACAGCTTTGCTAGATCCAGAAATTTGCTTAGCTCAGTTGGCGAGCACATCCTCATATGAAGTTTGCTCATTGAGAGAACAGTCAGGGGTAACCTTCACAGATGAAGACTTGCTGCTCGGTACCGCCGACCACAACCGTCCGCTTTACATCTCTGTCAACATTGGCAGATTTGTGTTATCTAGAGTTTTAGTGGATCCTGGAGCATATCTTAACTTGATGAGCCTACGGACATTGGCTTATTTGGATATTGAAGCTCAATAACTTACGACCAATAAGATGATGTTAAAGGATTCAACCAAAAGGGAGAAAGAGCCCTTGGATCAATTACATTACTTATGAAGGTTGGAGAACTTGTGACAACCGCTAAATTTCATATCAACGACGCCGAGACCTCTTCTAAGGCTCTATTGGGTCGACCATGGATTAATGAGCACAATATGGTTCCATCATCTCTACACCAGTGCATAAAATACTGCAAAGATGGTCATGAAAATTGTATCAAAGGAGACCTACAACCATTTTCAGTGCATGAAGTTGGTATCCATGAAGGTGCTGCGTACTACGCGCCTCCAAAGAAGACTATTTTCTCGCGCCAGATTTTGACAAATAGAAATGAAGATTCAGAGGAATCACAATGAGGAAGCCAAACAACTCTGCTTCAACAACCTTCTACAACTCCCTTACAACGAGTTGATGGAGGTTCTTCTAGTTCACGCACCCGAGGTCGAGGTCGGGGATGAGGACGAGGAAAGATCAATTTAATTATTGAACGCACTAGGCCAACCATCAATATTAATGATGAAGACAGTTCCAAAGATGATATAATGATGACAAAGCAGAAAAGACCTCAGTACGAGATATCTCTAGAAGATATAGAGAAAAATGAATATGAAACAATGTACGATCGAATAAACTACTATGTGAATACTATGACCCTTACTCTGATTCTTCTGCAAAAGGTTGAGAGTTTAGAGGTCAAGGAAGTTCGTAGTGTTGGTTCAAAATCGATCAAAATTTACAGTGCTTCTACCTCTACTGAGCTTGAAAAACATGTAAATTTGGATGTTGATTCTAATGAATTAATATAACTGCCTTTTGGTTACTTCTGACCTTGTGTTCAAAAGTTAATTCAATAAGGAAACTTACAAAAACAAATGACAAAAGATAAATTTCAACTTTTTGAAAAGCTATGGAATGCTAAAAGTCGAATTCCAAATTCAAAAGAAGGTCTTGGATTTGGTACAGTTGGACTAGTCGATGATTTTGAATTTTGCATGCTTGTCACTAATGAGTCAGAGAGGATTGCCTCGATGTAGAGGATGACTCTACTGATCAACCAATAGAAGATGCTCTGCCAGAACTTGAAGAGGAAATTAAATCTACTATTGATGAATTGAAAGAGATTAACCTCAGGACTGAAGAACAACCCCGACTTACATTTATAATTTCACTACTTGATGACAAAGAATCTGCAAAATTGGTCGAACTATTAACAAAATTTAAAGATTACTTCGCATGGAGCTACAATGAAATGTCAGGACTGTCCGTAGAGGTTTCAGTCCATAAACTTAGGGTGAACAAGAATACAACCCTAGTAAAACAAGCTCTCATGAGGATGTGTCTTGAAATAGAACAACAAGTCTTCGCCGAGGTAAAGAATTTGATAGATGCTAACTTTGTGAAAGAGGAGCAGTACCCCACTTAGTTAGCCAACATCGTACCTGTTAAGAAGAAAAATGGACAGATCCGCGTTTGTGTCAACTTCAAAGATTTGAACAAGGCATGTCCAAAAGATGAGTTTCCACTACCTATACCAAAGATGATGGTGGATACCGCTTCAACACATGAAATTTTCTCCTTCATGGATGGATCATCGGGATACAACCAAATCAAGATGGTTCCTGAGGATGTAGCACTTACTGCTCTCAGAACACCGATTGGAATTTTCTACTACACAGTGATGTCGTTCGACCTAAAGAACGCTGGAGCAACATATCAGTGTGCAATGACAAAGATTTCTGATGACCTCATTCACAACCAAGTAGAAAGCTATGTGGATTATTTGGTCATCAAAAGTAAATGGAAAATAGACCATTTGTACGATTTGAGGATCGTGTTTGAACTGTTACGACGATACAACCTTAAAATGAATCCCTTAAAGTGTGCCTTTGGTGTTACTTCCGAGAAATTTATAGGATTCATTGTCCGTCATCGAGAAATCGAGATCGACCCGGATAAGGTTAAAGCTATCTTGAAAATACCTCCCCCTAAAACCTTGAAACAGCTATGTTCCTTCCAGGGGAAGTTGGCATATCTGAGATGCTTTATATCTAATCTCTCAAGAAGGTGTCAGCCTTTCTCGGCATTAATTAAAAAAAAGACAAATTTATTTGGGAAGAGAAATGCCAGCCGGCCTTTGAGGACGTTAAACAATATTTAATGACACCTCTTGTTTGGGCAGCCTCTATCCCAGGGAAGCCATTGATACTTTATACCGCGGCTTTGGATGACTCTCTCAGAGCCCTCTTAGCCAAAGTCAATGATGAGGGTAAAGAAAATGCACTCTACTACTTGAGTCGTCGTCTAATACCGACTGAAGTAAGGTATCCACTTATTGAGAAGCATTGTCTAGCGATAATTTTTGCCGCCAAAAAGCTTAGACATTACATGCTTTCTCATATAATTACCATAATCTTGAAAGTTAATCCATTGCAATATTTGATGACCTGACCAACACTCTCTGGATGTTTGGCAAGATGGTCAAGGATCTTATTGCAATTTGATATAACTTTTGTTCCCCTCCGTGCTATCAAGGGACAGATACTAGCAGATTTTCTCGCTGCACACTCATTACCAGCTGGGTCCTCTATCAACGATGAGTTAGTAGATGAGCAAATACTACAAATGCAATTTTCTAGTGCGCAACACTAGGAAATGTACTTCGATGACGCTTCGTCAGCCAGGAAAGACAAAGGATCAGACACAGTTATAACATGCAAAGTTGGGATCGGTTTGATCTTTATTATGCCGGATAAGGGTATGTTGAGGTTCTCATACCACATGACAGAGCCATGCATCAACAATGAAGTAGAATACGAAGCTTTAATCACCGGATTGGAAATGGCAATCTCAATGGATATAACAAACATTGTCATTTATGGCGACTCTCAACTTGTCATCCAGTAAGTTGCCAGACAATATAAAATTCTGAAAGCAATACTAGCAGAATATCACCGATACACAATGAAGCTTCCAGAGCAGATTTGTGAGGTGTCTTTCTACCGGATTCCTCAGGGCGATAATGCTCATGCCGACGCTCTAGCAAAACTCGCTAATGAAATGGTGTGTCCCCCAGAGGATTCCATCGAAGTCACGGTGCAAGGAAGACGAGTCTTGTCTCAAAACGACTTTGAAACTCTATACAAGCTTGGAAAAGAAGAAATAATAAATACAGTTATAGTCTACAACAAAGGTTGGCGAAAGCCATTAATAGAATACTTGCATACTGTAAAGCTGCCAGAAGACAAGTCTTAGGAGTAGCACATTACAAGAAGGGCCATATCTTAAGCACGGGTGGGAAACGTTCTCTATAGAAGATCATTCGACCATATGTTGCTACGGTATTTGAGCAGAGCCGAAGCACATAATACTGTCAAAGAAGTACATGCTGGATTATGTGGCGCTCGCCAGTCAGGGCCAAAAATTAAAATGAAGATCAAAAGACTCGGGTATTATTGGCCAGCAATGATGTCTGATTACATGGATACAACCAAAAAATGTCACCAATGCCAAGTGCATGGGGTGGTCTTACACCAGCCTCCGAATGTGCTACACAACTGTTGCCTCGTGGCCATTTGAGTGTTGGGGCATGAACATAATAGGTCTGATAGACCCTCCATCTTTCAGAGGACACAGGTTTATATTTGCCGCTACAGATTACTTCTCCAAATTGGCTGAGGCAGTACCGTTACGTGAGGTTACGACATAGCACGTCCTTCAATTTTTTAAAAGCCAAATCGTCTGCCGTTTTGAAGTACCACAAAGAATAATGTCTAACAATGGGACAGCTTTCAAAATTACAATGATCAACAATTTTGCCAGAAGACATGGGATAGATTGGAGATATTGTACAATTTACTATCCCAGAACAATAGGTCTGGCTAAGGCTTTCAACAAGACACTGGTACAGATTTTAAAGAAGACACTGGATGAAAACAAAAGGGATTGGCACAACAAACTTTAGAAGCCATGTGGGCCTACCATATGACTTTCAGGACTCCCACTCAGTGGACACCCTATATGCTCGTGTATGAAGCTGAGGTCGTGCTACCGCTAGAAATCCAGACACCATCTCTCAGAGTCGTCGTTTCCAACCAACTCACAACGGAAGAAAGTGCAAAACTTTGACTTGAAGAACCGGAGAGTCTCGAGGGAAAACGACTAGAAACACAACAACATTTGGAGTTCTACCAGGCTAAGATCGTAGAAGCCCATGACAAATTGGTCCACACAAGGACATTCAAACTTGGTGACCTCGTGCTTTCTATTCTTGCACGCCGCAAAATAGGTGGAAAATTTGAGCCAACTTGGGAGGGACCATTTGTCGTTAAGAAGGTCTATACAGGAGGAGCCTATTAGTTGGTGGACTTCCGGGGCAAAAGACCCATGTTACCGATAAATGGATGATACCTGAAAACCTATTACGCAATCTTATGTTGCTCAATGCCGCTTGCCTTGGCTTTCTTTGAAACTTTGAAACTTTGATTTCTTTAGGGTTATCTATGTGACCAAATGTCTATGACCTGGTCTAATTTTAAATTAAACCTCATTATAATTGAAAATTTTGAGAAGATTTTTGAACTTCACACGTTCTCTTTTCTACTTTTGAATTTAAATACCCTACTAAATTAAACGAAACTCACACTTAAAATGAATAATCCTCTTCATTAAGAGAAACTAAAATTTACTTTGATAAATACGTTGTTTTGGTCTTGTTCGTGCCAAGTTTCGGCCCACTGACATTTTTTCTGTCGTCTGCAGAAAAATGTTAGGACAGAGGCTGATCTTTTCCTTTCAGGATGACTGGAACCTCACACTGAATGAAAAGATGGCACCGCAAGGAGGTGTCATAGATTTCAACCAAGTTGATATGGACTAAGAGGGTCCTCTAATGGACGTAGTCAGCAGCAATGAAAAAGAGGGACTGCCTTCACTGTTGAGGGTAACCACTCAGGACGATGTGTCACGTAAAGGTAAAAACTTGATAGCAAAACAAGATCCAATGGAGGGGCCCAGCCATCTGCCCTCATGGTAGCTACTCCAGCAAGGGACCTGATAGTTGCCCGTAATGAACGATTACCGAATACTCCACTCTACAGGACGCAGTGCAGAAATGCAAGCCGGAAGAAGCAGAGAACCTTCCTGCGACTGGAACACAAACACTAGAGAGACGTGAAAAATTTTCTTATCCCCATTCTTGAGGGACATATTTACGACACAGATCTGAGAGAAACTTTTGCCAGCTTGCCCACAACAAATGACGAGTCAAGATTTGTGGTAGAATCAGATGCACTCCTAGTTCTAGATATCTTATGTAAGGGTTTCCCAACATGCAACGTTGAGGTACCAGCCGGGACATCAGTCACGGGCACATTTATAGAATGCCCGGATTGCAACGTTCTGCATCTACAGCATTTTAGTACATTTGAAGAATACACTTCAAGCACCAACGAGTCTCAGACCCCAGACTTTACGATAGATGAACCATATGTCCCACTGGGGACGGATCAGCATGCACCATGGAGCCCAGGGTCATACATCCCACTAAAGGCCGAATCTTATCTTCCGGATAGACCAACACCAATTTGGGTTCCCACCGAGGCCCAAAGGAAGGAACGCCCGTGGCAGCTGCCAACCCCTGGTATGGTAGAATACTACAAGATAAGCAGAGTAAATAAAAGAGAATTCAAGTTCTATGAAGAGGTTCAGGGAAAGTTTGTCAACATATTGGAAGGTCTAGAGCTATATACCAGGGTTTTCTTTGAGACTAATGAAAAGAGTATTCTGGACTGCATCTTTGATTTAAGAGACAGAGGCCGAGCGAGCCTTCTCATGGAGAGGACATATTTCAAGCCGATGAAATGGATGAGGGGAAAGGGAAGAATCACCATCCAATGTGCCTATTACTACAACTTCACAAACGACAGACAGGGGAATCTGCCTGGGATCCTCAGATACGACCAAGTTGATCCATTGCCACCAATGATAAAATGGATGATCAAGATAATAGTCAAGTGGAATATTTTACATGCTACTTGCATTCCCAACAGTTGCATCATTAACTTTTATGAAGAAGGTGACTGCATTCCCCCACACATCGACCATCATGATTTTATGAGACCTTTCTGCACGGTCTCATTCATGAGTAAAAGAAATATTCTATTTGGAAAAGAAATCGATATAGTCGGCCCTGGCAAATTCAGAGGAGCTGTGGAGATTCCTCTTCCAGTTGGTTCAGTACTTGTTCTGAAGGGCAATAGTGCAGACATTGCCAAGCACTGCATTCCAGGAGTATGATACCATAGGGTGTCTGTATCCTTCCACAAAATGGACAACAATAAAATACCGTATGGATGCCAACATGACCGAGAATTGGAGGAGTTATTTCCATATGAGCTATGAGAAGGTTGTACCTCTAAGTACATGCAAAAGGAACTCTAATCCTGGAGCATGACTTATAAGGTCTGCTTGATCAGGAGCTCAACACACCTGGTACAGAGGGTTCACTTTTTTTAGCACCATGACATGTATTTGATATATTAAGTCTACGATGTACTCATAGCATGAGATGATTCTCAATGTATTTTGACATGGATTACATAATGTACTTTTTGAGGCATTAGACTATGTATGATTATGACATCTCTTTTGGAGAAAATTAATGGAACTTTCTCTCAAATTGTGTCTCTTTGTCAGTTACCTTTTTGTGCGATGGATGAAAGCCGCAAACCATGTGATGGTTCAGAATTTCGATGAACAAAGAACGAAACAACAAATCTTCAACAATAAATAAAATATAAATGAAAAAAAATCACGAATGAGTAAATAACGAAACAAATTTATTTTGAAAATCAACTAATTAAAATTAAAATTTTAAAAACATATTTTGAAAAGTTAAATGTGATAAAAACAACAAGAAAATAAAATAGACCTGTTGAGTGGATTCTTCCGTTTTCAGAATTTTCTACTCTTTGTGCGCGCAGTACAACAGTCGTTATCTACACTAACTCTCTGCACATCCCCACAAAATTTCACATTCTGCACAAAACTCACAAAGCTCTACAAGTCTTCTACAAAATCAACCTTTTCACATGATGCACTTTTGCAAATTCAACACCCCAAGCTCTTTATAAATTTCAATTCTTACATCTTTAAATCAATATTTAAATTCTGATTCTTATCTTTCGAGGTAGGTACTTAAATCCTTATTGTCACATCTTTGAATTGATACTTACATTTCAATTCTCACATTTCGAGGTCGATACCAAATTTTTAACTCTCTCCTTGGAATTGATACCTACATTTCAATTCTCTCATCTCTAAATTGATACTTACATTTCAATTCTCACATTTCGAGGTCGATACCTAAATTTTGACTCTCTCCTTGGAATTGATACCTACATTTCAATTCTCTAATCTTTGAATTGACACTTACATTTCAATTATCATATTTCAAGGTTGATACCTAAATTTTGAGTCTCTCCTTGGAATCGATACCTACATTTCAATTCTCTCATCTTTGAATTGATACTTACATTTCAATTCTCACATTTCGAGGTCGGTCCTTACATTCTGTCACCCTCCTTCAAAAATTGACCTACATTTCAATTCTCATTTCTGAATCAGTCCAACATTTTTGATTCATTACATTTTAGGTCGGTCCTTACATTCCGACACCCTCCTTCAAGAATTGACCTACATTTCAATTCTCATGTTCGAATCAGTCCAACATTTTTGATTCATTACATTTGAGGTCGGTCCTTACATTCCGACACTGTCTTTTGAGAATTAATACATTCTCATTTTCACATTTCTGATTCATTACATTTGAGGTCGGTCCTTACATTCCGACACTCTTTTAAGAATTGACATACATATCAATTCTTAGTCCTACATTTCTGATTCATTACATTTGAGGTCAATCCTTACATTCTGACACTCTCTTTTGAGAATTAACATACATTTCAATTCTCAGCCCTACATTTCTGATTCATTACATTTGAGGTGGATCCTTACAGTTCAACACCTCGGGGTCAGCACTTGCATACTGGTTCCCATCCTCTAGAACATTCTAAAATTTCATAACTCAATGTCCACTCTCCAATCCCCAGCGAGAGCCCCCCTTCTTGACTTAATCAAACACTCACCTGCTAATTCCCCAACAGAAACAAATCACATACATGACCCTACACATATTTTTAGGTATGTTGACTTAGGAGTATGTTGTTTTTTGTCGATCTTGCCGGTCAACACCAATAAGCGCGGTGTGCCTGTCCAGCACACAACACCTATTGGGGGTCCATTTGTTGACCTCACTTTTGGTTGAAGTTTAATTTTTCCTCTTTAGTATCCTAAGGTCTAGCCATAGGAGGTTCCTATTGACTATTCTTAGAAGACTAGATATGGAACCCTCTCCATTAGAAATTCTACCCTCTTCTCTACTCAACTTGAAGTTCCACATATTGGTCTCAACCTCTAAATACTTAGTAGGTAGGGTCACTATGGGGGAAACTCAAGATGAGCCACCCTTAAAACTGTTGGACCTTAAGGTTGACCCTGGGTGTTGGTCTGGAGCTAAGTCACTCAATACACTCATCTACACTCACAACCCCAAACTCAATTTCTAGCCTACGTCCCTTGATCTTTTTGGGATACTCATGTAGATGGTCCCCTAAACTTACCAGCCCTAGTGTTATGGTTTGGCTAAGACCACTATGTAGAGGACCCAAAATGGGGTTTTCATTGGTCCATGACTTGTTGGTTATGGTTGGTATCTAATTATACCAAAATACCCATCATGGCCTTTTGCCCTTAAAACACCCCCAAATTACCAAGATACCCCTCCATAGCCCAAAATCCCAATAATTCCAAAAATTCCTAGAAAATCTTAGTAAATCCCAAATATTCCCAATTTCATTTTTCTCAACTACCATATGACCTAATTTGGCCAACTCTACCATCTTTAACCAAAATTCAAAAATTTGCCTTTAAAGACCCAAATTTCCCCAAATCCAACTCAAATGTCCATCAATATGATTTCAATTGACTCCAATTTCAATCCTAAACTCAAATTGACTTTTGATATGACCAAACTAAAACAAATCTAAGCCTAATTTGCCCATGATTTGAGCCAAATTTTTTGATTTAGGTCAAAACCCCAATTTTGATCATATCACCTAACCTCATCAAATTGAACCCATATCCTAGTTAATTGGCCCTAATTAATGTTAAAAAATATTCATAACATTCCTATACATCAAAATCAACCATCGATTGGCCTTGGTGAAGTCTCAAATCCATTTGATTTTGGCCTAAATCCAAAATTTCCAAATTTAGCCCCAAATTGGCTAAGCCCCAAAATTTCATCCAATAGATTGCCTTAAACCCGAAATTGGCATATAATTCATGTTGAAAACTCTCCATGAGGTCCCTATTGACTATTTACAGCAATCAATTTGGACTAAGCCCAAGGCCAACCCAAGCTAGACCCAAGCTTAGCCCAACATAACCAAATTGATTAAAATTAAAATTCCCTCAAATTGAACCTTCAATTGAACTCAAAACCACTTCCGTTCTTCACCAAAGTTAATATTTATGATCATCTACACCAAATCCAATATTTATTTTGGCCAATTGGCATGTTTAACCTAGCCCAAACCCAAGACTTGGTTATTTGCACCCATTTGGACTCATGCACTAAATGTGACCTAACCACTCTAAAGCCACCAAATTAACTCTATCACAACCATTAGTTGGACTTACTGATCAGTCCAAATACCATGAAACCCCTTAAATCAAGCTCTGGACCAAAGGTCCCCCAAATCAAGGGATATTATTTCTGAAAAGGCATGTGCTTAAGATATCCTTAACAAAATTAGGTATTATTGCACTAAATTGTTGTGACATATTCCCCTGGATTCCCTGAGCTCGTAGCCACCTCCGCCTGGCTAACCCGCTAGCCTAGTGGCCAGAAAAGCTCAAAACCGAGAGCCACCCCCATGGCACCTCACTCAAATCAAACCTAGAGGCCAATTTAGCCAGACCAATTGATGGAGCTCCTCTGCCCTCCACCTAAACACCATAATGCACCCAAGCTTATGCCCTGAGAGCCACTCCCATGGTCATTTTTATAAAAAATGACCTCCACGACCATGGTATGCCCTGAGAGCCACCCCATGGACATTTTTATAAAAACTCACCTCCCACAACCATGGGAGAGCCATGACAACCACCATAACCCCATTTATATAAAAAGCCACCTCCACGGCCATGAGAAGGAGATAAAATTTCCTTAGTGAGGCCTCTCCAAACTTCACACAGAGCTTCCCTAAGATCCTCTCAGTGCCTTCCGACCATTTTCCCTTACCAATTCCCATTGCCGTAGCTCAATTTTGAGCTTGGAACCTTGTCGGAAGCCAGAAAAGTACCCAATACACATCCACAGTCCACCAAACCCAAATTAACTTCAACCACACCTTCACAATAGTGAAAGAAGCCAAAGCCCCATAAAATCCCCCTTCCACAGAGCCTCTACCATAACTCTAACCCAACACCCGAATTTAAGCTTGGTCAAATCCACACCTAGGCCTTACACCAAGACCAGGGACTCAATCCCTAGCCTCTTTGGATCATAATGAGCGTGCCAAGACTCTCAGATCGAAGCTTCATATCTCAGAGCAAAGGTATAAAACCTCACCTCATCCCGAGCCTATTTTGATTGTTCATTTAATTAGGCTTAATTTAATTGCATGATTACTGTATGGATGTGTTCGTCTCACTTAGACGAGTCCATAGGACCAAACCCGAGGTGATTTGGTTGAGGCTAGGCTGAAATCTTAGGGTTTTAGTGTGGACGGTCACGGGATCATTCTATCGAAGACGATGATGGGGAGCCATTTGATCGAGCATGTATTAAATGGACGAAGGAGATCGAGTTGGACAGTTCTTTGGGACATAAACCGCAGGCTGAGTCAGCAGCTACTTGGACGGCGACGTCCAACCAGAGCGCGCCACGCATGCCTTCGGAGTTGCCTAGGATCCAGTTAGCATGCGTGGTTTAAATAGATAAATAGGGCTTTTTCCTATTTATTTAAATACCCCTAACTTAGAAAATCCATAACTTTGTGTAGAAAAATCACAAAAATAAAATAAAAATACCCACTTGCTCAGTGAACAGAGGAGAACAATGTGGAATAAATTTTAAGACTATTTCATGCATTTTTTATTTTTAATTAATTAAACATTATTTGGGATCATTTGATTCTCCATGCATATTGATACAGTACCTTGGCTTGAAATTTTGGTCTGTTGTAGCTTCTATCAAGGGAAACATCCTCTGATTTTCCCAAAGTCACAGGAGGTTCCTATATAGAGATCCATATTTTCAATTTCTTGCACATTATTTTCCTAAAATAATCATGGAAATTAACATTTTTATTAGAAATATCTAAGAAAATTTTGAAAGTTCTACCATGACCAGAGAAGCATTTGGAAATAATTTCATGGGTCAAGTCATTTAAAATACTCTTAAATTTTACAAACACTAAATCTCCAAGATAATTAATTTTGGAAAATATAAACATTTAAATGACTTGATTTTTGATCTCCACTATGGTTTATAATCCAGAGAACTCACCATAAAAATTTAAAAATATTTTGAGTTCTTTTGTTAACTTAAGTTGATTTTTAAAGATAAATACCACTTTTGACACTTAAATGATTATTAAAAATCAAAATATAACTAAAAAATTATGAAACTTAGTTTTTTGAGTTCTCTATGATCAGGGATAGTTTATAAAATAAAATAATATTTATAATAAAAACTTAATTTTTAGTCTATTTTAAATATTTAAAATAATTAAAAAAAATCATAAAAAACACAAAAATAATAAAATTCATGGAAATATTCTAAATTGTTTCATAATCACTTAGGAACAATTAGAATATTTTTCCTGATTTTCTAAATAAAGATATTGAATTTCAAAGCTTAAAAATAATTTGTAAAGGCTAAAATGAGTTTTCACTAAAATAATTTCAATAAATCATACAAAAATAAAAAAAAATATTAAATTTGCTCCTCTGGGTTCTCTAATCTCAGAGAGATTTTTCAAAAATACAAAACTTAATTTTCATTTTTTAAAATATTTTATTTCTATTAAATAACCCAAAAATTAAAATAAATCTGATAAATCATAGAGAATTCAAAAAATTATGAAATTTGTTCCAAAGACTTATTTGGTCTAGGTTTACCTGCAGTAAAAATTTCAAAGAATTAGAAAAAGTTAGGAATTTTATTTGAAAAATCCTATTTTTGCATGAAAATAATTATATAAAATAAATTAAATTCTAAAAAATCATATTTTCTCCTCTGATGTTTTAATTGACCCATGAATGAGGTAGAATAAAAATTTCAAAGTCATTTGAATTGAATTAGATAAATTATGAAGTGTTAGAACCTTAGGGGTAAATATGTAATTTTGAAAGTTTAGCCTTAATTAACATTTAGGCTTAAGTCAAGGAAGGAAATGGGAAACCTCTGATCTTAATCAATTTTTTTGATGTTTGAAACATAAGGGATTAATTGGTAGAAACCAGCTGATCTTAATCAATTCATTTGATGTATGAAACACACTCTAATATTAATCAATTCACTTGATGTTTGAAACATAAAGGAGTTAATTGGTAGAAACCAATTCCTTTCTTAATTAAGTTAATAAATTTCTAAATTATTAAAATTTGGAAGTTTATTAAAATTAAACGATCTTGGACTTAAGGGTATGACTTTTCAAGTCAATAATTAGNCAATTCAAACCCAAAGGCCAAATCAGCCCAGCTGCTCATTGGAGCTTCTCTGCCCTCCACATAAGCAACCAATTGCACCCCTCAATTGGCCCTGGCAGCAAGGCTAGGCCATTTTATTTAAACTCCCCCTCCATGGAAAAAGGTAGAGAGCTTAAAATTCCTTGGGGAGACTCTGTAAAACTTCTTCCAGAGCTTCCTGGAGACCACTTGAGCTTAACCAAACATTCCTTAACCACTCAAATACATTGCTTGAGTTCAATTTTGGAGCTCAATTTCAAGGCCGAAACAGGACATCCTCCAAACCTCCATCAAATTCAAATTACTTGCACCCACACCATCCTAATATCAAGAGAAGAAGATCCCCAACAAAAGCCCCATCAACCGACCACCCTAAGGTGGACTTCGACTAAACCCCCAAATCGGCCTTGATCGAATTTGGGTCTAGGCATTTCACCACAACCAGAGGCTCCATCCCTAGGCTTCTGGCACCAACATAAAGCTTCTACAAGCATCCAATCGTGGCTACCCCTCTTGGACCAAGGTATTCAAAGTTAAACCTAAACCGAGACTCCTTTAATTATTCATGAATATACAGTCAACTTAAGGATTCATCAACCGTATGGATGTGTTCTACTAGTCAATACGAGCATTTTAAAAACAATTCACTCAATTTTGTTGAGAATCGAGTGAGATATTATGTTTTAAAATGGACGGTTTTTGGGTCCAGTTCATTTGAGACGATGACCGTGACCGTCAGATCGAGCGTGTATTGATCGGATGGCCCTGATCGCGTCGGACAGACCGCGGTCCGAGATGGGCGGGAATGAACTGGCAAGCGGCGCCAATCACGCAGCGACACATGGCCAATTCGACCCGTACGAGGTTGACATGGATAAGTAGGAAAATAGGGGTCTTTTCTTATTTAATTAATCCCCGAAACTTCAAAAATACATAACTTTGTGTAGAAAAATCAAAAAAATAAAATAAAAATACCCTCTTGCTCAGTGAATAGAGGAAAATAATGTGAAATAATTTTCAAGTCCATTTGATACATAAAATATTTTTAATTAATTAAATACTATTTGGAATCATTTGATTCTCCATGCATATTGACACAATACCTTGGCTTGAAATTTTGACATATTGTAGCCTATGTGAGGGGGAATATTCTCTAATTTTTCCAAAGTCAGAGAAAGTTCTTATATAGAGATCCATATTTTTCAAGTTATTTCGCATTATTTCCTTAAAATAATCATGGAAATTAGCATACTAGTTATTAAATCTGAAGAAAATTTTAGAAGGTCTACCATGACCAGAGAAACCTTTAAAAATAATTTCATGCGTTAAAACATCCTTAAATTTTCCAAATACTAAATCACTAAAATAATTAATTTTAAAAAATATAAACATTTAAATGACCTAATTTTTAATCTCCACTGTGATTTATGATCCAGAGAACTTATCATAAAAATTTCAAAATATTTTGAGTTCATTTAACAATTTAAATTGATTTTTAAAGATAAATACCACTCTTAACATTTAAATGATTTTTAAAAATCAAAATATAACTCAAAAAATTATGAAACTTAGTTTTTTGAGTTCTCTGTGGTTAGGGATATTTTCTAAAAATAAAATGATATTTAAGATAAAAAACTGATTTTTAGCCTATTTTAAATATTTAAAATAATTAAAAATTCATAAAAATCACAAAAATAATGAAACTCACGGAAATGTTCTAAATTGCTTTCTAATTACTTAAGAATTAATTAAAAATCCATAAAAATCATAAAAATAATAAAACTCATGGAAATGTTCTAAATTGCTTCCTAATCACTTAGGAACAATCAGAATATTTTTTTCCTGATTTTCTAAATAAAGATATTTATTTTCAAAGCTTAAAAATAATTTTTTTAAATATTTTTCCTGATTTTCTAAATAAAGATATTGAATTTTAAAGCTTAAAATAATTTTTAAAGGCTAAAAAATGAGTTTACACAAAAATAATTCCAATAAATCAAAGAAAAATCAGAAAAATATTAAATTTTCTCCTCTAAGTTATTTGACCTTAGGGAGATTTTTCAAAAATATAAAACTTAATTTTCACCACCTAAAACATTTTTATTTATATTAAATAGCCCAAAACTCAAAATAATTCTAATAAATCACCAAAAGCTTCTCTGATCTAGGTATACCTCCAGTAAAAATTGCAAGGGATTATAGTTTACCTTGGTCAAGTTATGAATTTTCTTTGAAAGATCCTATTTTTGCACCAAAATAATTATATAAATTAAATTAAATCTTAAAAAATCAGATTTTCTCCTCTGACATCTCAATTTACCCATGAATGATAAATTAAATTTTGAAAAATCACATTTTCTCCTCTGATGTCTTAATCGACCCATGAATGAGGTAGGAGAAAATTAAAAATCACATTTTCTCCTCTGATGTCTCAATTGACCCATGAATGAGGTAGGATAAAAAATAAAATTAAATTTTTAAAAATCATATTTTCTCCTCTGATGTTTCAATTGACCCATGAATGAGGTAGGATAAAAATTTCAAAGTACACATTTTCTCCTCTGATGTCTCAATTGACCCATGAATGAAATAGGATAAAAATTTCAAAGTCATTGAAATTTAATTTGTCTTAATTGACCCATGAATGAGGTAGGATAAAAATTTCAAAGTCATTTGAATTTAATTTTACTAAATTTATGAAGTGTTAAAGAGCCTTAGGGGCAAATGTGTAATTTTGGAAATTTTGCCTTAATTAACATTTAGGATTAATTCAAGGCTTAGGGGCAAATGTGTAATTTTGGAAATCTTGCCTTAATTAACATTTAGGCTTAAGTCAAAGAGTAGGGGCAAATGTGTAATTTTGGAAATTTTGCCTTAATTAACATTTAGGCTTAATTCAAGGAGGGGAATGGGTAACCTCTAATCTTAATCAATTCACTTGATGTTTGAAACACAAAGGGGTTAATTGGTAAGAATTAACCTCTAATCCTAATCAATTTATTTGATGTTTGAAACACAAAGGGGTTAATTGGTAGAAATTCATCTCCCTTTCTCAATTAAGATTAATAAATTTCTAAATTATTAAAGTTTTGAAGTTTATTAAGATTAAATGATCCTGGACTTAGGGGTATGAATTTTGAAGTCAATAATTAATCAATTTGACACCCCTATCTTGATTTTCAAATAAATTCCAAATCATGAATCATGACTACCTAAAGTTTAACCCTTCTCAAAACTAATTAAGACACTCACCTAGGTCTTAAGAGTTTAGTGGTGACTTAGGCTAAATCAAAACTTGATTAAACAAAGATTAGAGAAATAAAAGTTCAAATTACACTAACTTGCCCCTTTAAGGGTCTTCACCCACATAATTCTTAAATTGAATGGCAAATTACATTAACTTGCCTCTTTAAGGGTCTTCACCCACATAATTTTCAAATTAAATGATATGAAAATCAAACATCCTTGAAACACCACTAAGCCCAATTAGGATTAAAATTTGGCTAAATGTTCCGCCCCTTTAAGGGTCTTCACCCACATAATTCTTAAATTAAATGACAAATGATAATTACNTAAGACACTCATTTAGGTCTTAAGGGCTTAGTGGTGACTTAGGCCAAATCAAAATTGACTAAATGAGGATTAAGGAAATAAACATAACATAATCAAACATTCTTAAAACATCACTAAGCCTAAATTAAAAATTGGCNCCATTAAGCAACATTATAAGTTTAAATGGACTCGAGGCTTTTCACTAGTTGATGAGAGGGAGGCATGGACCTACTGCCCTCTCCTAACTTGTTGGATACCTCAGAGACCTATTAAACTTAATATTTTTCGCTTAATANAAATTAAATGATAAATGATAATTATCCCTTTCTTAGGGATAATTAAGACATCAATGTTCACTGAGCATTAGAGGTATTCAGAGGATGAACCATTAAGCAACATAATAAGTTTAAATGAACTCAAGGGTTTTCACCAGTTGGTGAGAGGGAGGCATGGACCTGCTTCCTCCTCCTAACTTGTTAGATCACTCAGAGGTCTATTAAACTTAATATACTTTGCTTAACCAAATCATGCTTAAGTAAACTTTTAAGGACTCACCAAAATACAACATAGCNAGAAGACTCGCCAGGTACGCTTTTACAGTTTATAGTACCGTCTTTCTTCTGCCTTTTCCTTACGTGTTTCATTCTTGCATTTACTTACATAAACTTGCATGTTAATCATAATCATAACCATAACCAAAACCAAAATTAAAAATAAACCCNTTCAGTTTCAGGTGGTGGAACGAGAAGACTCGTCAGGTACGCTTTTACAGTTTATAGTACCGTCTTTCTTGTTCCTTTTCCTTACATGCTTTATGCTTATATTATTTCTTTTCATAGTTTCATTTACCTACATGTATGAAAACAACATAAACTTGCATGTTAACCAACACCAAAACTAAAATGAACCAAGATAAAATCCACCGCCATAACATTCAACTTGCATGTTAACCAAAACCAAAACTAAAATCAACCAAGATAAAATTCACCGCCACAACATTCGAATAAACCAAAACCAAAGCTAAAACTAAAATCAACCAAGATAAAATTCACCCCCACAACATTCAAAATGTAAAACAACTCAAAATTTAATCACAAACATCACACAAAACTACAATTGCAACTAAATTAAGACGTCTCTATCCAAAATTTAATCACAAACATCATATAAAACCACAACTTTAACTTAATTAAGATGTCTCTATTTGATGATCGACTAAAACTAAAATCAACCAAGATAAAATTCACCCCCACAACATTCAAAATATAAAACAATTCAAAAATTTAATCACAAACATCACACAAAACTACAATTGCAACTAAATTAAGATGTCTCTATCGGAAGATCGGGGATCCCTCGGAGGAGGAAACCTACGGTTGCTAACGAGGCTTCCCACTGTTTAAATGAAATTATGGAACTCAATATATTGGGTTTAGTAAGTTCATTTGGACTAAGTGAATCCAATAGAATATAGTGATGTTGGAACGAGGGAACCGTAGGATCCTAATCGGTGTCACTCTAATTAACTTTAACATGCCCCCCATAAAATTTAAAGAACTTCAACCATATGGCCACCTGATTTGACATTATAACTTGACATACTAGAAAACTCAAACTCATCGTGGTGAGGAGCTTGGAGCTAGCATGGTGTACAACACGACCTTCTTCAACAGCAAAACCTGTCTTCCTCAGCTAAAACAATCTTCCTTCCTTAGACTTAAACAACAAAGCTATAGGACTTTGAGGTTGCTTGCTTATGCAACGTAAATCCTCACCTTAACTTTAGGCCTTTGCATAGCTGTTATACAATATAAGCCCTAACTCGTCTTAGGATTCTGAGGTTGTCGTTTGTCACGACCTAACTCCTCATATCTTCCAGGAAATTTGTGTGATCATTCACATGAATGTAAGCCCTATCTAATAAAATTTGTAGGATGAAACACCTAAATATTCCTCCTCAGGAATGAAGCCAAACATTAGGATAACTTGGGAAGTCACCAAGGTTCTCCTCTGGATCCATGACATACCCTATTTCTTCCTCCTTTGGATTCTACAGTAAAATGTTCCAAATCTGAACAAATCCCCTTTCACACCTCTATGTCCGATCTCATTGAAAAGTCCTACCCTTTGAAACTCCTTGAAGTCAATATTTCCTGATTTTTATCGAGAGTTTTCTTAGATGACTTTGGTCATTTAAGATGTAATTAACTATAAAGGCTTGCCCTTATAGAAAGCATGTCTAAACCAAGCTTAATAAAAACTCTATTTAATCTTTTATATTAAATAGGGGAACTTGTTGGCAAATATAAAGGTTTCAAAGACCAAACAGAAGTCATACTTTCCTTAGTTTATTTGATCGAGCCTCATCCTCAAGTCTTGTGTTTATCTTTTTGGGTAGATCCAAGATTTGAGGTACAACGCTCTTTAATTTTAAACTATGAAAAATATGGGGTCAGTTTGGTTTCACAGTTCAATGTCCTTCCAAAGCGGGCCACGGGATTTTGATTTCGGCGACCGACAGCTTCTTACGGGCAACTCCCCAAAAACCCCCAAAATAGCGCCGACAGCCATATGGATTTTAACCAAATTTTGAGTTGGAAGCGCTACTGCCTTACGAGCTATGAGAGGGTTGCACCTCTAAGCACATGCAAAGGGAACTCTTGTCCTGAAGCATGGTTTAGCAGGTCAGCTTGATCAGGAGCTCACCCCACCAGAGATTGACATTTAGGGGATACCTTTTGTACTACTTTTTAACATAGCAGATATGATGATATATCTACTAGATATGCTCAACTTGTGATATGTACCTAGCATGAGATATTTTCAAATGTACTTTGATGCATTCAACATATTGTACCTTTTGAGGCTTTGGTATGTACTCAATCTGTAACACTTGGTGAAGCAGATTAATGAAATCTCTTTTAGAATTTATTTATTGGTTCAATTGCCCTTTTGTATAATGGATAAAGAGCCATAAAATCATACATGGTTTCCGAACTACAAAGAAAAAAGAAAAAAACAATAAAAACTTAATAATAAAGTTCAAATAAGATACTCTTTTAAAAATCAATTAACCAACAAAAATTAGATTTTGGAAAACATATTTTCAAAATTATACGTGATAAAAACAACAAGAAAAATGAAAATAAATCTGTTGCGATGTTTCTCTCGATTTTGAGGTCTCTTACTCTTTGCTTGTGCAACACGACCATCCTTGTTTAAATGTCATAAAATTTCACATATCTTCCTCACCAATGTCAGCATTATCACAAGACACATATCTATGGATTCAACATGAGAAATTCTCTGCTAAATTACAATTCTCATTTCGGAATCAGTCTCTAACTTCTGATTTACTCCTTTTGAGGTCAGTCCCTAACTTCCAATTCTTTTCTTGAGATTAATCCTTACATTTAAATTCTCATTTTGGAATCAATCCCAAACTTCTGATTCCCTCTTTTAGAGGTCGGTCCTTAACTTCTGATTCTCTTTTTGAGACTGATCCTGAAATTTCAATTCTCATTTCAGAATCACTCCCTAACTTCTGATTCCCTTCTTTCAAGGTTGGTCCCTAACTTTCGATAAATTTCAATACTCATTTATGAATTAGTCCCTAACTTCTGATTCCCTCCTTTTGAGGTTGGTCCCTAACTTATAATCTTCTTTCTGAGATTGATCCTTAAATTTCAATGCACATTTTTGAATCAGTCTCTAAAATCTGATTCTCTCCTGTCGGCACTATTTTCGTTGGAGGAGTTGCCCGTAAGAAGCTGTCGGTGACTGGAATCGAAATCCCGTCGCCCGCTTCCAAATGACATTTTAATTTACGTATATATAGTTTAGAAAAATATAAAATCAAACTGACCTAATATTTTTCATAGTTTAAATGAAAGAGCACTATACCTAAACCCCTATATCTATCTCGAAGGATAAACGCAAGACTGGAGGATGATGCTCGATCAAATAAACTAAGAAATGTATGACGTTCATTTGGTCTGCGAAATAGTTTTATTTGCTGACAATTTCTTTTATTTAATATGAAGAATTAAATAGGGTGTATACTAAGCTGGTTTCAGACAAGCTTCCTATAAGGGCAAGCCCCTATAATTAATTACATCTTAAATGACCGAAGTCACCTAAGAAACCTCTCGATAAAAATCAGGAAATATTATCTTTGAGGAGGTCAAAAGATAGGACTTTTCAACAAGATCAGACAAAGAGGTGTGAAATGAGATTGACTCAAATTTGGAACATTTTATTTTGGAATCCAGAAGAAGAAGAACCAGGGGATGTCAATGATCCAGGTGAGAACCTCAGTGACCTCCCAAGCTATCCTATTGTTTGGCTTCAGTTTTGAGGTGAAATTATGTAAGTGTTTCATCCTGCCAATTTTATTTAATTATGGCTTGCATTTTCATGGAATAATCACACAAATAGCCAGGAAGATGTGAGGATTTAGGTCATGAAGGATGATAAACTCAAAATCCTAAGATGAGTTTAGGGCTTATATTGCACAACATAGCTTGTACAAAGGCCTATGGAAAAGTTGAGGATTTATGTTGCACTAAGCAGACAACCTCGAAATCATATGGCTTGTTATTTAATTCTAAGGAAGAAAATTGGTTTAGCTGGGGAAGACAGATTTTGTTGTTGAAGATGGCCATGCTGCCCACCATGCTAGCTCCAAGCTCGTTATCGTGATGAGTTTGAGTTTTCTAGGGTGTCAAGTTATGATGTCAAATCAGGTGGCCCTATGGTTGAAGTTTTTTAAATTTTATGAGGCATGTTAAAGTTGATTAGAGTGGCACCAATTAGGATTCTACATTTCCCTCATTCTGACACCACTATTTTCTATTGGAGTCACTTACTCCAAATAAATTTACTAAACTCAACTCAATGAGTTCTATACTTTCATTTTGACCGTAGGAAGCCTCATTAGCAACTGTAGGTTACCTCCTCTGAGGGATTCCTGATCATCCAATAGAGATGTCTTAACTTAGTTGTAATTGTTATTTTTGTGATGTTTGTCATTAAATTATGTGTTGTTTTATATTTTGAATGTTGTTGAGGTGATTTTTATCTTGGTTGATTTTAATTTAGGTTTTGGGTTTTGATTTTGTGATTATCCTGACAGTTTTAGTTTTCATGTTGGGTGACATCGTTGTTTAGCATGCAAGTTTGTGTTTTGTTCATACATGCAAGCAAATAAGCACAGTGTGGAAAGCTTAAGAAAAGATAATGTTGTAAACTATAAAAGCGTACTTGACGAGTTTTCTCGTTCGACCACCTAAAACTCAAAATGAATTTAAGAGCATTTTGCATAAAGCAAAAAAAGTTAGGTTTTGGTGATCTACCCAACCCTAGGTCATATCTTGGTGGGCAAAAAATGTTAAAGTTGTGTTTTCTAGGGCAAGTTAATGTCTTCAAGTCACTTAGCCAATATTTTGATTTGGGCTTGTGGTGTTTTTAAAGGTGTTCAATTTTAATTATGTTTACTTTTCTAATCCTTATTTAAACAAATTTGATTTAGCTCAGGTCACTACTAAGCCTTTTAGACTTAGGTAGATGTCTTAGTTATATTTTGAATGAAGTTGAATTTTTAAGTGGTAATAATTATTCATTTTCAAAGCACTTAAATGTCATCTGAACATCAAGTTGGGGTATTAATTTAGTGAGTTGTCAACTTCCAAAGTCATACCCCTAGGTCTAAGATCATTTAGTTTAATAGACTTCCAAATTTTAATAACTTAAGGAATTACAAATTTATCCCTTAATTATGGAAAAAGTGAGGTTGGTTTCTACCAATTAATCCCCTTGTGTTTCAATCATCCAAATAAGCTAGTTAAAATCAGAGGTTACCCTTTCCCCTCCTTGAATTAAGCCTAAATGTTAATTAACGCTAAATTTCCAAAATTACACTTTTGCCCCTAAGGCTTTATTACTTCATAATTTGTCAAATTCAATCCAAATGATTTTAGAATTTTTATCACACCTCACGCATGGATCAATTAAGATATCAGAGGAGAAAATATGATTTTTCAAAAATTAATTTAATTTACATATTTATTTTAATGCCAAAAAGGATTTTTCAAAGAAAATTCCATAACTTGACCAAGGCAAAGCCTAAACCCTTGAAATTTTTACTGGAGGTAGATTTAGACCAGAGAAGCATTGGGACCAAATTTTATGATTTATTGATTATATTTAAAATTTAAGAATTATTTTAAGTTCATGAGTATTTATTAATTAAAAAATATTTTCAATGTGGAAAATTAAGTTTTAGATTTTTATTAAATATTTCTAAGGTCAAGGAAACTAGAGAAACAAATTTTACATTTTTCTAATTTTTCTTTGAATTGTTATAACTATTTTAGTGAAAATCCATGTTTAGTCATTAAAAATTATCTTAAGCTTCAAAATTCAATATCCTTGCTTAGAAAATTAGAAAAAATACTCTAATTGTTCATAAGTACCTAGGAAACACTTTAGAACATTTCTATGAATTTTATTATTTTTGTGATTTTTATCATTTTTGTATTTTTTAAATATAGAAAATGGGCTTCAAAATAGAATTTTTATTTTAATTTCAGATTTATTTTTAAAAGATTCTTCTGATCATAGAGAACTCCAAAAACCAAGTTTTATAATTTTTTATTTATATTTTAATTATTAAAAATCATTTTAGTACCAAAATGTCATTGAAATTGAAAAATCAATTTGAGTTATTAAATGAGCTCCAAATGCTTTGAAGTTTTTATGGGGAGTTCTCTGAACTATTAAGTCACAGTGGAGATTAAAAATTAAGTCATTTAGATGTTTGTGTTTCCCAAAATTAATTTTCTTTATGTTTTAGGGTTGGTGGAATTTAAGCATATTCTTAATGAATTAACCCATGAAATATTTTTCGAAGGGTTCTCTAGTCATAACTAACCTTCCAAAATTTTCTTGGAATTTTCTAAGCAAAATGCTAAATATTATGATTAATTTACACAAATAATAGATATAAATTTGGAAAATATGGATCTCTATCTAGAGATATCCTCTGACTTTTGAAAAATCAAAGGATGTTCCCTAAGATAGAGGCAACAACATGCCAAAATTTCAAGTCAAGGTGAAATGTCTACATGCATGGAGAATTAAAAGACCCAAAACTATATTTAATTAATTAAAAATAAAATATGCATAAAAAAAACTTTAAATTATTTCCACATTGTTCTCCTCTATTCACAGAGCAAGCGACTCTTTTTATTTTATTTTTGTGATTTTTCTACACCAAGATATGGATTTTTGAAGTTAGGCTATTTATTTAAATCAAAAAATACCTTATTTATCTATTTAAACGCGCAGTGTTGACTAGATCCTAGGCGGCTCTGAAACTCCATGCAACATCTTTTGATTCGGCGCCGCCATCCACCTCAATGATGACTTAGCCTGCATTTCACGTAAGAAGGCGTTGTCCAGTTATATCTCGTCCGTTGATGAGATAAACACGTGATCAGACGCCTCCCCGTCATTGTCCCCAATGCCTTAGCCCAAGAACCATCCATTTTTAAAGCTTAACATCTCACTCATTTCTTAACCAAATTAAGTATGGTTTCTTTCTAAATGCTCGTCTAGGTGTGACAAACACATCCATACGGTAATCATGCAACTAAATTAGCTCTAATCAAATGGAGGATTAAAACAAGCTCAATAGGAGGGGGAGTTCAATACCTTTGGACTGAGAAGGGAAGCTTCAATTAGAAGTGCTCGACACGTTTGTGGAGGTCCAAGGAGGCTAGGGATTAAGACTCTTGTTGTGGTGAAAGGCATAGCTATAAATTCGACCAAGATCAATTTCAGGTGTTGGTCTAAAGGTATGGTAGGGGCTCTGTATGAGGGGGATTTGATGGGGCTTCTTCTTCTTTCACTGTGCTGATGGTGTGGGTGAGTTTAATTTGATTTTAGTGGAGTGTAGAAGTGTGGAGATCCCTGTCCTGTCTCCGGTAAGGTTTTGAGCTCAAAAATTCAACTCTGGAAAGGGGATTTAGGGCAATGTGGTGGTTAGGTTGCACTGTGGAGGTCTCAAGGAAGCTCAGGGAGAAATTTCAGAGGGTATCCTTAAAAAATTTTCATCACTACCTCCATGGCCGTGGAAGTGAGATTTTCATAAAATGGGCTTTAGGGTGGTTGCCATGGCCAATTGGGGGTTGAAAATGCTTGCTTAGGTGGACGACACAGAGGCTCTAAGATTTAATTTGGATGAGGTGGCCTCTAGGTTTGAATTGGGTTTGATTCCATAGGGGTGGCTCTCGGCTTAGATATTTTCAGGCCACTAGGCCGGCTGGCCAGGGCAAGAGATAGGGGAATATGTCACAACAATTAAATGGGTTGGTGTTTAGCTTTGGCAAAAATATCCTTAGCTTAAGCAAATGTGGAATAAAATCTCTTGATTTAGGGATCCTTTGGTCTACGGCTCATTTGGGTCGTTCCATGGGGTTTGGCTTTGTCAATAGGGTCCATAATTTGGTTGTGGTGGCCTTGCCTTGACCAATTTAATAAGTCTAGGTCAATTTTTGTGCATGTGTCCACGTGGGTGCAAATGACCAAAACTTGGGTTTCGGCTAGGCTATATTTGTTAATTGGCCAAATTAATTGATTAATTTAATATAGATGATTGTAATGAACATTTTTAGTGAAGGATTGAAAGAATTTTGACTTCAATTGGAGCGTCAATTTGAAAGATTTTGGAATTTTTGTGAATTTGGGCATGTTGGGATAGACTTGGGTCTAGATTGGGCTAGGCTTGAGCTAAGTCCAAATTAATTGTTGATAATGGTCTATAGGAATGTTGTGAAGAGTTTTCAATGTAAATTGGCTGCTAAGTTTGGGGTTAAGACGATCAATTTTGTGAAATTTGAAGACAGCCAATTTGGGGCAAAATTTGGGGTTTTTTACTTAGGTTGAAATTAAATGAAATTGAGGCTTCACCAAGGCCAATTGAAGGTCAAGTTTGATGTTTAGGAATGTTATGAAGAGTTTTCAAGATAATTTGTGGCAAATTGAGTGGGCTATGAGTTTATATGGGTGAGATTAGGTCATGTGGCCAAAATTGGGGCTTTGACCTAAATCAAACTTGGGCTCAAAGCATGGGACAATTGAGCTTGGATTGGGTTCAAATTGGTCACATAGAAGGTTAATTCAAGTTTAGGATTGAAATTAATTGAAATTGAGACCAATTTGATGGTCAAAGAAAGTCAAATTGGTCATGTTTGGTCATGTGGTAGTTGAGAAAAATGAAATTAAGAATATTTGGAAGTTTTGGGATTTTTTTGGTTTTTTGGGAATAATTTTGAAATTTTGGGTTAAGGAGGGGTATTTTGGTAATTTGGCAATTTTTGGTGATTTTGGGTAATTTGGGTATTTTCAAGAGGTTTGAAATGAATTTTGAAAAAAATTGGGTATTTTGGATAAATTTGAGAATTATGGTCAAACTTATGGTTTCAAGGGTATTTAGGTAATTTGGGAGAGTTTAGGGGCACAAGGATAAGTTGGGTATCTTTGGTAGAATTGGGGAGCTAACCACCATAAATAAGCCATGGACCAATGGAAAACCCATTTGGGTCCTCCATGTACTGGTGTTAGCTAAACCCTAGCTTAGGACTAGTGGGTTTAGGGCTCAATCTACATGAGTCTCCCAAGGGATTAAGGCATCAAAATCAAAAAAATTTTGGGTATAGGGTACTGAGTGATTGTGAGTGAGGTGATTGTAGTGAGTGCCTTAGCTCTATACCAACACCGAGGGTCAACCATAAGGTTAAACAGTTATATGGGAACTCTCCTTGAGCATTCTCATATTGACCCCACCTACTATGTGCTAGAGGTTAGGACCAATATGTAGAGCTTTAAGTTGAGTAAGGAGGAGTTTAGAATTTCTAATGATGAGGGTTCCTTTTCTAGTTTTCTAGGAATAGTCAACAAGAAAGACTTATAGTTAGAACCTAGGTCTCTAAAGAGAAAGAACTAGACCTTAACCAAAAGTGAGGTCAACAAATGGACCCCTAATAGGTGTGGTGTGTTGGGCAAGCACACCCCTTGTGTTGGCATTAAACGACGAGATCAATAAAACCAATACAAAATCCTAAGTCAATAGACCTGGAAGCAGGTGTAGAATTGTGTGTTTTATTTGTTTCCACTGGGGAATTAGTAGATGAATATTTGATCGAAGTCAAGAGGTAGGAGCTTTCTCTAGGGATTGGGAAGTTGGTTATGAGTTATCAAATTATAAGTGTCCATAGAGGATGAGAATCACTATGTAAGTGCTGACCCCAAAGTAGGAATTGAAGTTTAAGTATTAATTTCAAAAGAGGGTTGGAAATTAGGGACCGACTTTAAAAGAAGAGAGGAATCAGAAGTTAAGGACTAATTCTATAATGAGAATTGAAAGTTAAGGATCAATCTCAAGAGAGGTCGGAAGTTAAGGACTGGCCTTGAAAAGGAGTGAATTAGAAGTTAAGGACTGATTAAAAAATAAGAATTGAAAGTTAACGATCAATCTCAAAAGAGAGTGTCGGAAGGTGAGGACCGACCTCGAAAAGGAGTGAATCCGAAGTTAAGGACTGATTCAAAAATGAGAATTGAAAGTTAATGATCAATCTCAGGAAGAGAGTGTTAGAAGGAACGGACTGGCCTAAAAAAGAAGTGAATCAGAAGTTAAGGACTGATTCAAAAATGAGAATTGAAAGTTAATGATCAATCTCAAAAGAGAGCGTCAGAAGGTAAGGATCGACCTCAAAAAGGAATGAATCAAAAGTTAAGGACCGATTAAAAAATGAGAACTGAAAGTTAATGATCAACCTCAAAAGAGAGTGCCGGAAGGTAAGGACTGACCTCGAAAAGGAGTGAATCATAAGTTAAGGACCGATTAAAAAATGAGAATTGAAAGTTAATGATCAATCTCAAAAGAGAGTGTCAGAAAGTTAGCACAGACGTTGAAAATGAGTGAATTAGAAGTTAAGGACTAATTCAAAAATAAAAATAAAAAGTTAATGATTAATCTCAAGAAGAGAGTGTCAGAAGTTAAGGACTGACCTCGAAAAGGATTGAAACAGAAGTTAGGGACTGATTCAAAAATGTGAATTGAAAGTTAATGATCAATCTCAAAAGAGAATGTCGAAAGGTACGGACCGATCTAAAAAAGGAGAGAATCAGTAGTTAAAGATCGATTCAAAAATGAGAATTGAAAGTTAATGATCAATCTCAAAAGAGAGTTTTGAAAGGTAAGGGACGACCTCAAAAAAGAGTGAATCAGAAGTTAAGGACCGATTAAAAAATGAGAATTGAAAGTTAATGATCAATCTCAAAAGAGAGTGTCGGAAGGTAAGAAACGACCTCAAAAAGGAGTGAATCAGAAGTTATGGACTGAATTAAAAATGTGAATTGAAAGTTAATGATCAATCTCAGAAAGAGAGTCGAAAGGTAAGGACCGACCTCAAATGAGTGAATCAGAAGTTAAGGACTGATTCAAAAATGAGAATGGAAAGTTAATGATCAATCTCAAAAGATAGTGTCGGAAGGTAAGGATCGACCTCGAAAAGGAGTGATTCAGAAGTTAAGGGCTTATTCAAAAATGAGAATTGAAAGTTAATGATCAATCTCAGGAAGAGAGTCAGAATGTAAGGACTGACCTCAAAGGAGTGAATCAGAAGTTAAGGACTGGTTTGAAAATGAGAATTGGTGATGTTGAATCCAAAGATATGTGTCGTGTGAAAAGGTTGACATTGTTGAAGAAGATTTGTGAAATTTTGTGAGGTTTTGTGCAGAACGTGAAACTACGCGGGGATGTTAAGAGAATTAGTGAAGAAAAAGATAGTTGTACTGTCCAAGCAAAGAATAAGAGACCTCGAAATCGAGAAAATCAACTCAAAAAATTTATTTTCATTTCATGTTGTTTTTATCATGTTTAATTTTCAAAATATGTTTTCAAAAAAATAATTTTAGTCGGTTGATTTTCAAAAGAGATTTGTTTTATTGTTTCTTTGTTGGTTATTTTATTTTTTATATTTATTTTATTTTATTATTGTCAATTTTTGTTGTTTCATTCTTTGTTCATTGTAATTTTAAACCAACGTATGGTTTGTGGCTTTTATGCATCGCACAATTGGAGCAATTGAACAAACAAAAAAATTTCTAAAAGAAACATCATTAATCTGCTCCAATAAATGTTATAGATCAAGTGTAGGCTAATGCCTCAAAAAGTACAATATGCTAACTGCATCAAAGTACATACAAAATATCTCACACCAAGTACATATCATAGGTTGAGTATCTTTGATATATATCATATTTGCTGTAATGTAGTAAAGCAAAAAGAATCCTTTGACTGTATGTTCCTATTGTGACGAGCTCCTGATCGAGTAGACCTGCTAAGCCATGCTCTAGGACAGAGTTTCCTTTGCATGTACTTAGAGATACAACCCTCTCATAGCTCGTGTGGTATCAGCTCCTTCAGTTCTGGATTTGGCTGAAATCGGTATCATATTTTGCTGTCGTTCATCTGTTGGAAAGTCACAAATACTCTACAGTGTCGTACTCCTGGAATACAGTGCTTGGTGACGTCCGCTCCATTTACTTTAGGGACTAGCACCGACCCAACAAGTAGTGGAATTTCAACAGCTCCTCTGAATTCACCAGAGCCAATGATGTCAATTTCTTTCCCAAATAAGATGTTGCTTTTACTCAAGAATGAGACTGTGCAGAAAGGTCTCATGAAGTCATGGTGTTCTATATTTGGAGGAGTGCAATCACCCTTGTCGTAGATGTTGATAATGCAACTGTTAGGAATGCCGTTAGCGGGAATTATACTCCACGTGAACATTCATTTAATCTTCCACTTTATCATTGGTAGTAGTGAATCCACCTGATCATGTCTGAGAATCCCAGGCGGATTCCCTTGTCTATCATTTCTAAAGTTGTAGCAATAGCCACACGGGATAGTAATTCTCTCTTTTCCTCGCATCCATTTCCTCGGCTCAAAATAGGTCCTTTCCATAGATAAGCCTGCTCAACCTTTGCCCCTTAGGTCAAAAATGCTGTCAAGAATATTTTGTTCATCACTCTCTGAGAAGACCTTGGTTTATAATTCCAATCCTTTCAGTATGCTGATGAATCTTTCTTATACCTCTACGCAGAATTCAAAATTTCTTTTGTTCACTTTGCTTATTTTGTAATATTCTACTATGCTTATGATTGGCGGCTATTGAGGAAGTTCCCTTATTTCAACGGAGGGTGCTGACTCTGGCTTTAACGGAATGTATGATTCTGCGTCTGACAGGACATATGGCTATGTACCCCTGGGAACATACAACTCCACATTCATTGAGACATATGGCTCTGCCTCTATCAGGTAATCAACAGTCTGAGATCCATCATCTATAGAGGCGTACTCATCTAAGTTACTATAGTGTTGTAGGTGCAAGACATTGTAGTCCGGGCATTCCATGAATGCCCCCGTAGCCGACGGTCGTGCAGCTATTTCAGTGTTGCAATTAGGGCATCCCATGTTCAGAACAGCTGAAGTTTGTGGTATTTCTAGCTCTGTAACAAACCTGGCTTCATCATCTATGGCAGGCACCTTGAAGAAGTTTCTCTCATGCCTGGAACATAAATGTTCCCCTCAGGAATAGGGGTGAGTAATTTTTCTGCCTCTTTTTGACAACTTTTCTCCTCTCGTAAGAAAGCCCCCTGCTTTCGATGGCTAGCATATTTGTGTTGTGTTCTTCATAGCAGAGAGTCTGGCAATCTTTCATTATCAGCAGCGACCAGACCCCTAGTTGGCGTAGCTATCATGGATGTTAGAAGGTTGGGCCCCTCCATTGGGTCCTGTTATACGATCACATTCTTTCCTTTTAGTGATGCACTGCCTTTGGTGGTCAACCTTAACAGTGAGGGAAGCCCTTCCTTTTCTTGTCGACTGACGACATTCATTAAAGGCACCTCATAATCCATGCCGACTTGGTTAAATTTCACGTCAAAATCTATAGTGCCGCCCTGCGGCTCCATTTCTTCATTTAGTGCGTGATTCCAACCATCTTTAGAGGCTAAGATCAACCTCTAGCTTTTGGCCTGACATTTCTCTGCAGATGACAGGAAAATGTTAGTGGGCTGAAACTTAGAGTGAACAAGAACAAAACAAAGTATTTATTAAAGGAAATTTTAGTTTATTTTTGTGAAGAGATCGTTTATTTATGTGTGAATTTTGTTTAATTTAGTAGAATATTAAGTTCAAAGGTAGAAATGAGAGAATTTGAAGTGTACTTCTTTTCAAAAATTTTCTTTATATTAAGGATAATTTTGTTAAAAAAATTTTGGACCCGGTCATAAACTTTCAGCCACATAGATAACCCCAAAACAACTGAAATTTCAAAATTTCAAATCAAGTGGCGGTATTTAACGTCAGGTTGCGTAATATGTCTTCAGGTACCATCTGTTGATTGGTAACATGGATCTTTTACCCCGGAAGTCTACTAACTGGTAGGCTCCTTTTCAACGACAAATTGTCCCTCTCAAGTTGGCTCAAATTTTCCACCTATCTTGCGGCGTACAAGAATAAGTATTTTGAACACGAGGATGAGGTCACCAACTTTGAATGTCCTTGGGCGGACCAATTTGTCATGAGCTTGTACCATCTTTTCCTTGTAAAGTTCTAAATGTTGTTGTGCTTCAAGTCATTTTCCTTCAAAACTCTCTAGTTCTTCAAGTCTGAGTTTTGCACTTTCTTCTGTTGTGAGTTGGTTGGCGATTGTGACTCTGAGAGACGGCATCTGAATTTCTAACGGTAGCATGGCCTCAAACCGGTACCCGAGCATGTAAAGTGTACACTGAGTGGGAGTCTTGAACGTCATCTGATATGCCCACAAGGCTTCTAACAGTTTGTTATGCCAATCCCTTTTGTTTTCATCTAATATTTTCTTCAAAATCTGTACCGGTGTTTTGTTGAAGGCTTTAGTCAATCCATTTGCTCTAAGATAGTAAATTGTAGAGTATCTCCAATCTATCCCGTGTTTTTTGACAAAATTGATTATTTTGTGCTTTTAAAGGTTGTCCCATTGTCAGAAATTATTCTTTGCGGTACTCCGAATTGGTAAATGACTTGGCTTTTGAAGTACTGAAGACCGTGTTGTGCCGTAACCTCTCGTAACGACATTGCCTCTGCCCATTTGGAGAAATAATCTATAGTGGAAAGTATAAACCTGTATCCTTTGGAAGACGGAGGGTCTATCAAACCTATTATTTCAATTCCCCAACACTCGAATAGCCACGAGGCAACGGTTGGGTGTAGCGCATTTACAGGTTAGTGCAAGACCAACCCATTCACCTGGCATTGGTGACATCTTTTGGTTGTATCCATACAGTCAGACATCAATGCTGGCCAATAATATTCTAGTCTTTTAATCTTAATTTTCATTTTTGGCCCTAACTGGTGAGCGCCACACAATCCGACATGTACTTTTTTAACAATATTTTGTGCCTCAGCTTTTCTTAGACACCTCAGCCACATCTGATCGAATGATCTTCTGTAGAGGACATTACCAACTAAGGCGTATGACATAGCCCTTTTCATAATGTGATGTGCTTTAGACTTATCCGCTGGCTTGAGCCAATCTTGGTTAATGTCAGCAATTTCATTTATCGCTTTTTATTTTCCAAGCTTGTGTAGATTATCGAGGTTGATTTGTACAAAACTTGTCTTCCTTTTACCGTGATTTCAATGGAATCCTCTGGGGGACACGCCAGCTCCTTAGCAAGTTTTGCTAGATCGTCAGCATGGGCGTTATCTCCCCTAAGAATCAGGTAGAAAGTAACACAGGGAATCTGTTCCAGCAGCTTCATTGTGTATTGATGATGTTCTGCTAATCTTGGTTTCAAAATTTGTATTGCCCGGTGACTTTTTGAATGACTAGTTGAGAGTCATCATAGATGGTGATATTTGTTATATCCATTGAGATTGCCAATTCTAATCCAATGATTAGAGCTTCATATTTTGCTTTGTTTTTGGTACATGGCTGTGTCAAGTGGTATGAGAACCTCAGCATACCCTTATTTGGCATGATAAAGATCAAACAAATCCCTATTTTGCCTGGTATGACCATGTCTGATCCTTTGTCTTTTCTGGCTGATGAAGCGCCATCGAAGTACATCTCCCGGCATTGCACAATGGAAAATTCCATTTGTAGTATTTTCTTGTCTTGTAACTCATCATTGAGAGGGGACCCAGCTGGCAGTAGGTGTGCAGCGAGAAAGTCTACTAGGACTTGTCCCTTAATAATACGGAGGGGAAAAAAAGTTATATCAAATTTCAATAAGATCATTGACCATCTTGCTAGACGTCCGGAGAGTGTTGGTCGGGTTATCAAATATTGCAACTGGTTAACTTTTGAAATTAGGGTAATCCTATGAGAAAGCATGTAATGTCTAAGCTTTTGGGCAGCAAAAATTAAAGCTAGACAATGCTTCTCAAAAGGTAAATACCTTATCTTCGTCGGTATCAGATGACAACTCAAATAATAAAGTCTATTTTATTTACCCTTTTCGTTCATTTGGGCTAAGAGAGACCAAAGAGAGTCGTCTAAGGCCATGATATAAAGTACCAAAAGGTTTCCCTTGGATAGGGGCTGCCAAAATAGGAGGTGTCATTAAATATTGCTCAACGTCCTCAAAGGCCAGGTGGCATTTCTCATCCCAAATAAATTTGGCATCCTTTTTAGTTAATGCCGAGAAGGGCTGACACCTACCTGAGAGATTAGAAATAAAGCATCTCATAAATGCCAACTTCCCTTAGAAGGAACGTAGTTGTTTCAAGGTTTTAGGAGGAGACATTTCCAAGACAGCTTTATTCTTATCTAGGTCGATCCAAATTCCCTAGTGATGAACTACGAATCCTAGAGATTTCCCAGAGGTAACGTCGTAAGCGCATTTTAAGGGATTCATTTTAATGTCATGTCATCGTAACCATTCATACACGATCCTCGAGTCGTACAAATATTCTATCTTTCATTTACTTTTGAAGACCAAATCATCCACATAGCATTTCACTTCATTGGGAATGAAATCATCAAAAATCTTTGTAATTGCACATTAATATGTTGCTCCAGTGTTCTTTAGGTCGAACGACAACACTGTGTAGCAAAAAAAATTCCAATTGCCATTCTGAAGGCTGTGAGTGCAGCATCCTTGGGAGTCATGTTGATTTGGTTGTATCCTGGTGATCCTTCTATGAAGGAGAAAATTTCATGTGTTGAAGTGATATCCACCATCACTTTTGGTATTGGTAGTGAAAACTCGTCTTTTGGACATGTCTTGTTCAAATCCCTGAAGTCTACACAAACATGGATTTGCCTATTTTTCTTATTGACTGGAACAATGTTATCCAAGTACGTAGGGTATTACTCTTCTTTTATGAAGTTAGCATCTATTAATTTCTTTACTTCTGTGACTACTTGTTGCTCTATTTCAAAGCGCATTATTCTTGGAGCTTGTTTTACTGGGTTTATATTCTCGTCCACCCTGAGTTTATGAACTGCAACCTCTGCTGACAGTCTTGGCATTTCATCATAACTCTATGCGAAGCAATCTTTGAATTCTGTTAACAGTTTGATCAATTCCAAATATTCTTCATCGTTGACTAGAGAAATTATAAAAGTAGGTCGGAGTTGCTCTTCAGTCCCGAGGTTTATAAAAGTAGGTCGGAGTTGCTCTTCATCGTTGCTACAATAGTTGACTTGATTTCTTCTTCAGATTCTGGTGGAACATCTTCTATTAGCTGATCAGTAGAGTCATCCTCTATATAGAGGCAATCCTCTTCTGATTCATTAGCAACAACCATACAAAATTCTGAATCATCGATTAGCCCATTGTACCAAATCGGAGACCCTCTTTCGAGTTGGGAGTTTGAATTTTAACACTCCATAACTTTTCAAAAAGTTGTAATTTATCTTTTGTCATTTGTTTTGGTAAATGTCCCTATTGAATTAACTTTTGTACATAAGGCCAAAAGTAACCAAAAGGTAATTCAATTAAATTATTAGGATCATCATCCAAATTTACATGATTTTCAGGTTTGGTAGAAAAAAAAGCAAGTAAAATTTGATCAGCTTTAAACCAACACTACGGACTTCCTTGACCTCTAAACTCTTGACCTTTTGAGGGAGGGTCGGAGCAAGGGTCATAGCATTCACATCGTGATTTATCCGATCATACATTGTCTCATACTCACTTTTCTCGGCATCTTCTAAGGATATATTGTATTGAGGTTTCTTCTATTTATCATCATTATTTCATTATCAGAACTATCCTCATTACTAATGTTGATGGTTGAACTAGTCCGTTCAACAATTTAGTTGGTTCTTCGCTGTCCACGTCCCCGGCCTCGACCTCGAGTGCACGAACTAAAAGAACCTCCATCAATTTATTACAAAAGAGTGGTAGAAGATCGCTGAAGTGGAGTTGAATGGCCCTGCCATTGTACTTCTTCTAAATCTTTACTTTTGTTTATCATAGTTTCACAAGAGAAAACTATTTTCTTCGGAGGTTCATAGTAGGCAGCATCTTCATGAAAGTCAACTTCATGAACTGAAAACGGTTGTAGATCTCCCTTGATGCAATGTTCTTATCCTTCTTTGTAGTATTTGATGCACTGGTGTAGAGATGATGGAACCATGTTGTGTTCATGAATCCACAGTCGACCAAGTAGAGCGTTGAAAGAGGTCTCAGCGTCGATGATATGAAACTTGGCGGTTGTTGCTAGTTCTCCAACCTTCATAAACAATGTAATAAATCCAAGGGCTCTTTCTCCCTTTTGGTTGAATCCTCTTAGCATCATTTTATCGATTGTAAACTCTTAAGCTTTGATGTCCAAATAGGCCAATCTTCGAATTCTCATCAAGTTGAGTGATGCTCCAAGATCTACTAAGACTCTAGACAACACAAATCTGCTGATGTTAACGGAGATGTAAAGCGGTATGTTATTGTCGGTAGTATCGAGCAGCAAATCTTCATCAGTGAAGGTTACCCTAGGTTGTTTTTTTAATGAACAAACTTCATCTGAGGGTGTGCTGGCCAACTGAGTTAAGCAAATCTCAAGGTCAAGCAAGGCTGTAACTAGAGCTTCTCTCATCTCCTTTGACAGAATCAGAGCATCGTAGATGCTTAATCGAGCCTGCAGCTTCCTAAGATGAGCTAGCACATTGTAATCCACTTTATGTGATCCTCCAATTTTCACTTCGTTGTGTGGTTCTTCTACTAGTTGGGGTGGAGGTAGGTCTTCTCACGTTACTATTTGCTTTCCTTTATTCGTCGGAGCTGTTTGCAAGGGCACTCTTCCACTCCTTAAGTTAACTTTGTGATTTATTCTTCTTGAGATATCCTTATTGACTCTTCTGGTGTTTCTTCTTTGTCAGAAAGATCTACGTTGATGGCAAGTGGTGTACCCTCGCACTCGAGGATTGGCTCCTCACTCCGAGTGTTGTCATAGCTGGTATTTTTGATGTCTTCTTCAGTCTTGTTAGCGAATTTGTCGGACTCAAGTATGATTTGAGGATCATTACGAGAATTGAGATCAAGGCTAGATTGGTCATTATCAATTTCATCATCACTAGAAATAGTTAAAACGTAGCCGAAATAACGATCATTATATTCATAAAACCCTGGAGGGATAAAAAGATACATACAAAGTCAGGGGTTTGAGGATTTTCTTCCTCAAATCCGAGATAACTAATCTAATAGAGACATGCCCTATCCTACCCCCCGTGCTATCAATCTTTGTAGTGGTAGTGTTCTTCTTTTTATTTGTATTTGACAATGATGGCTCTTGTGGCGGAATCTTCATCTCGGGCTTGACAAGCTGAAGATTCTGAACGGATGCTTGTTTTGACGCATTCTGGATTTTATTCAAATTTTTCTTGACGATTTACTCCAAACTTCATTCTGTTCATCTTTTCTGGTATATGCCGAAGATTATTTTGATAAATCTTTTATTTGGTTTAGGACCCTCTTGAGCTCGTCCTAAGTCATACTCCATCCCTCTTCTCCAATATTTGGATCCCTCAGAGAAATTTGCTCAGTTGAAGTGATATTTATGGAACCTTTTTCAGGTTCCCTTAAATATTCTTTCAGGATCGTTAATTTCCTTCTTTGATATTTTTTCCTAGCCAATCCTTAAAGATTAAACATTCTTCTATAATGTGCCCCAACAATCTGTGTTATGGGCAATAATTTGGTTCATCTTTCTTGTGAACTTCTTCTAGCTTCTTTGGATCTGGTAGTCTAAACTCAGGCTTCTTCATCAGACTTCTTATCATTTTTGACAAGGCTTCATCTTTGAAAGAATACACCATTTTCTGTCATTCTACCAGAGATATTCTCTTTTTCTCTATTTGAGATGATCCTCCTTGAGGCGGTCGCTGGCTTGACTGGCTATTCTGTTTCTGAGCCTGCTGTGATGAAGATTGACGAGGATATTCTGCATATATCTTCATTGGTTGTTTTCCTTTGTCTACAGTCGCTACTGTTCTTGATTTCTTTTCAAACACTCTGGTTGCCTTAGACTTCTCATGTGAATCCGTATGTTTGATTTCTTCTTGAAGACTGCTGGCTTTGTTGAGTAGCATCTCGAATGATTTGATGGTGTGTCCCTTGATCATGAAAGCTACTGGCCCGTGGATGTTTTTAAGTAAGATTTCAATTGCTTGATGTTCGTGTAGCTGAGATTCACACTTCATGCTAAGGTTTCTCCACCTCAAAATATAGTCCACCAAAGTCTGGTTGGATTTTTTTTCCATGATGAGCTCTTCTATAAAGACATGATGTTGTGCTCCGACGAATCTCTTCACAAATAGTTGTTCCAACTCGACAAATTTGTTAACTGGTCTATTGGGCAAATTGGCATACCAATCAAAGGCAATCCTTGACAGGCTGCTGAAAAATTGTTGGAAGAGTAAAGCTTTGCTATTTCTAATGTTGCCATAATTGGCTCGGAAGTTTGCTATATGTTGTCTGGGTTTTCCAGTCTCATCAAATATTATAAAGTTTGGGGCCACAAAACCCTTAAGGAAGGGTACGACATCAAATTCCTTCGGATATAGTCTACCCTTTAGAATAAATGCACCGCCCTTAGATTGGATTAAGGCCTCTCAAACTTGCTTGACCATTTGCTTTAATTTTGTCTCTGGTATGGCGCTGAATGAAAAATCCTTCTTTAGTTGTTCATCTTTATTTGCTGAGGCAACTTCTCTTCTTTCATCCATGATATTTATGATTCTGGTAGGTTGATCTCCGAAGAGGCCAGTTGCGGTACTTGTGATTGCCCATGAGTGGTGGCCATGATGGTCATGGTGGCGGCCATCTCTTCTGTCATGTTCTCCAGTTGGTTCACTTGCACATTCTTTAAGAGAATAGCCCTACGCAGCTCATCTATGGCGTTCTCTTCGATGAGAGGTTGAGCCTAGCATGCAGATGTAGCAACTCTATTTTTGGTAACATGGACATCCATGAAATCTTCTTCATGGTAGTCATTATAGTCAAAATCTTCATCATCATCTTTGATGGAGACTCCGCGCTCACGAGCCAACTCAAAAATCTTGACTCTGAGCCTTTCAACATTTTCTTTGATCATTGATTCTTTGATTGTTCTAAGATCTGGAGGACCCTACTGGACCTCCTCCTCTTGCTCTTCCATTTCACGGGGAATTGCTGTGACGATGTTAGATACTTTAGACCCTGACTTCATTCCATGATCTTGTCCTGTGGGCTCACTGGACTGTATCTGTACAACAACCTTAGGTATCCACACCTTCTTTTTTGGTGGTGATGTCTTGAGATGAAGTGTCTCAGTAGAAATATAGATATGTCGAAGAGAAGTATACTCCCCATGGTGCAGACCGACTACAGTACCAAGAAATTTCCTCATCTTTTCTTTTAAACCTGTAAGAATGTCTTTGAAGTGGGTGATCGATAGGATTCTCAAACTCAGTCATAACTTAACCATTTGACAACATGTGGTCCTGGTAGTGGTGAAATCAATGGTAACTATGGCGGTATCAACTCTGCTTCCCAAGCGGAACCTGACATCTTTTGAAAATCTTTTTCTTCATTCAAGGGGATATTGCATGCCCTACTCGTTTAAGTAGTTCACTGACTGAACAACCCTCTTTGGCGGCTAGCCTCTGAAAAACTGAAATGACTCGGGTGATAGGAGCGGACTTCTTCCTCTCCGCACCTTGTCCATGAAGCGATGGTAATGCAGTGGTAATTTTTTGAATACTCTCGTATCCATCACTATTCATTAAAAGATGGAATCTACTTCCCCGCAGAAGCAGATAGGTTTCAAGTAATTCCGACTCATCCTGGTGGGGGATCTTCCTTAACGAGTATCACCTCAAGAGCCTAAGCTTTAGTGGCCCTCCAAACTCTTTTATTGTGGTTTCTCCTTTGAGTTGAGATAGTGGTGCAGTTCTTGAACTCGATCCAATTTTGAATACAAGTGGTGGGATAGACAATCCCTTTGTCGGATCTTCAATGATCATTACTTCTTTCCTCTTAACAGCCGTGGGGACAGCAGACTTCATCGGTGCCATAGTGGCAATAGTAGTCTTGACCTTCTTATAAGAAGGGAAGTCCTGAAGATAGTTTAGGTTGAACATAGCAGATGGTTCCTGAATTTCTAGAGCGGTGACTTTCATTATGACGAACGGGGCCTTCCTGAAGATAACCTCGATGTCTTCAAATCCGACTCCTAACTTAATGGTAGGAGCAACATTGTGGGCTTCATGACTCGTTGGCAAGTTGCAAGAAAAAGTTAGTGTTGGGTAGACCATTGCGACAGCTTTAAAACAAAAAGCTTTGGGGTTAGCTATATGACCAAAACCTTGTAATCTTTAGTTCAAGCACTAAAAATTAACAGAGGCTGATCTTTACACTGGGTAAGTCTTAGTTTTGGGGATTTTAGAATTTACATCAAAAAGGTAAGTTGAAAGTAGAAAATTATAATTAATATAAAAAATTTTGAAGCGCGCGCAACACAATACTTTTTGATTTAATTTGTAAAATAAAAAATCAAACCTGAAAGGGAGATGTGAAGTGTTTTAGGACCCAGTGCGGGAACCATTTTTCACACACAATGCCTAACTGTAACTAGTCCACCAACACACCTATTAATAGTCTAACCCCACATAAAGATTTAAAGAGTCCTTAATGGCCTCCTGAACCCCTTTGTTGAAAGGTGATTGAACAGACTATCCTGATATCCAAAGAGTTGGCCGTGCTTTCCTAAGATAGAAATGCGTAAGGTATGTCAATAGAAGAAGTGTAAATTGGTCCAAGAGGGACATGGATACATTACCAATGTGTGAAGATAATATTTCCTTATTTAAATGGAGAGAAAAGCCAATCCCTAGTGGAGTCGCAAGAAGCTGTCGGGACTATTTTGGTTGGAGGAGTTACCTGCAAGAAGCGGTCAGTCACCGAAATTGAAATCCCATCGCTCGCTTTGGAAGAAAATTTTAATTTATATATATAGTTTTGAAAAATATGAAATCAAACTGACCTCATATTTTTCATAGTTTAAATGAAAGACCACTATACCTCAAACCTTGTATCTATCCCAAAGGATAAACACAAGATTTGAGGATGAGACTTGATCAAATAAATTAAGAAATGTATGAAGTCCATTTGGTCTGAGAAATTGTTTAATTTGTCGACAATTTCCCATATTTAATATGAAGAACTAAATAGGGTCTATATTAAGCTGGGTTCGGACAAGCTTTCTATAAGGGCAAACCCCTATAGTTAATTAAATCTTAAATGACCGAAGTCACCTAAGATTTCGCCTTAAATCTTTCCTAGGCTTCATTTATCGATTCCCCTTCAAACTGACAAAAAGATGTAATATCATTTCTAAGCTCAGCAATTTTCGAGGGTGGAAAATATTTAGCAAAGAATTTTTGTGATAGCTCTCCCCAAGTTCTAATAGATCCAGGTACGAATGAATTTAACCAAGCCTTAGCTTTATCCCTTAATAAAAAAGGAAAAATTCTAAGCCTAACAACATCATTAGACACTCCGTCATATTTAAATGTAGCATAAATTTCAAGAAAACTAGCAAGATGTAAGTTAGGATCTTCAGTAGGTGATCCTCCAAACTAATTATTTTTTACCATTTGGATAGTAACAGGTTTATGTTCAAGTGAATTAGCAGCAACATTAGGATTTTGAATAGTTAAATGAAGTTCATCTACTGTCGGATTCTCATAATCTTTTAAAGGTCTTTGTCGATTCTCATTTATTGGATTTTCTATATTATTCACCTTTTCTTTCAAATTCTTAATTTCACTTTGTTATTTTCAAAATGTTCTAATAGTACGTTCTAATTTTGAATCGTAAGGTACTAAAANTAATAACAAGTTTAAGCTCAAATGAATTAGCAACAACATCAAGATTTTGAATAGTTAAATGAAGTTCATATGCTGTCAGACTCGCATAATCTTTTAAAGGTTTTTATCGATTCTCATTTATTGGATTTTCTATATTATTTGCCATTTCTTTCAAATTCTTAATTTCTCTTTGTTGTTTTCAAATTTTTCTAATAGTATGTTCTTATTCTGAATCGTAAGGTACTAAACCTTCAGATCCAATATTTCGCATAAACTAATAAAGTAAGCTAAGTAAAATTCTTTAAAAATACAATCTTAATTAAATTTCTTTTTGGATTTTTTTATATTTTAGTTTTTTTTTTGTTTTTATATATTTGTATAGTATATATATATTCTAAATTTCCTAATTTATCAAAACTATTTAATTTATTTAAATTTAGCAGTTACCTTCCACAGCAACAGTGCCAAAAACTTGATCCTGATTTTTTTAGTGTAAGGATTTATGAAGTTGACACCACTACAGTGCCAAAAACTTGATCCTTGTATGAAAAGTAAGCTGTGTAAAATATATATAATTGTAGGCAATTAAAAATGAGATTCTACACAAGTATACGTATCATTATCAAGTAATAATGGATTTTCTATTTAAGCCCCAAATATCGATCCCACGGGGAATGTGTAAATTAGCAATGATAAATTTTATCAAGAAATTTACAGAAAGTCAAACAAAATCATTGTCACTAATTTGGAATGTTGAGATACTAACTAAACTAAATTACTTAACTATTAGAAAAACGGAAATGCAAATTTGTAATAATAACTACTAATCTACTAACTATGTTTATGTAATGAAAGTTTCTTATATGAAAAAGCATCCTTCCCACTACAATGAAATTCTGGTAAAATCAAATGAGATAAATGTTTATAATATGTATTGTGTCAAATAGGAACAATTTTAATTCTCTACTCTCATACAGTACATAGAAAATCATTGGTTAATGTTAGGTTTAGTCCCTAAATCTGTGGCTAGGCTAGGAGGATATCGGCTACCACTCCAGAGCTGCCATATCCCTTCACCTGAAGGATAACTCTCGCTTTAGTTTTTAAACAGTAAGATCAAATTGGGGATTTTATTCTGTCAGCCTGAAGATTCTCCAATTCTACACCCAACAAAGAATAATTCCCTATTTATTTGCATTTAATTTCATGATGGAATTTCTCCTTCAAGAAATCAAATGTGATCCTCACTCTGTTGTAGAATGCATACTCTATTTCCCGGATCATATGTTTCATAACATATTTTAACAAATCAATTGGGCAATTTTAAAATTAAATTAAGTTTGGAGTTCAAAAATCATCACAGTTTATTTTATATTGTAATTATGGCACATTCATATTATCTCTTCATTTCTTCAGATCTTAGAGTTGGGGCAAAGATATAGGAAACTACTCAGACTTCATGAGAAAGATACGACAAAACATAAATTTTATAAATAAAAGAAATTTCATATAACACTAAATAAATAAACAAACATATCTAGAACTCTTTCTCAAAGCAAATCCTTTGTAGCCTTTCCTTAGAAATGCAATAAGAAGAACTCTCTCACTTTTCTCCTTCTCCAACACTCATATAGAAAGTTTCACACTAATTCTCACCAAAAAAACTCTAAACTATGAAAGCAAAATTACTAATTGACTCCAATATGTGGTGGAATGAAGATGGATTATGGAAATGTAGCGTGGTGGAATGTTGTAGAGCGAAACATTAACGTAGAGGAGCCCCTTTTCTGATGAAATTTGGCTCCAAATAAAGCCCAAGGTTGGTTCTCCAAAATGTGCCTCCAAATACTCTTCAAAAATCATCAAAATACATTGAACCTTCTAGAAACGGGGTCTTAACCGTTTTTGGCGCCGATGGCCCTGAGTAAAAATCCTCCAGCTTTCGATTATTCTGCGTCGTCAACGCTGACCATGGCACTATCGGTGCTCAATATTTCCTCAAAATACATCATTTTGACTCTAAATTTCATCCTTTTTGCTTCCTTTTTGCTTTAAGCCTTAAAAATCAACAACCTGCAAGAAAACATCAAAATACCATCCATTAAAGTGGAATATCACAAAAACTAGGTATAAAATATGTGTCTAAAAATGCATATATTTTTAGTGTATCACTTATATTATACAATAAAGCTTTTACAAAGGCCTAAGGATAACTTGAGGATTTATGTTGCACTAGGCATACAGCCTTAAAATCCTATGGCTTGTTATTTAATTTCAAGTAAGAAAATTAGATTAGCTGGGGAAGACAGGTTTTGCTGTTGAAGATGGCCGTGCTACCCACCATGCTAGCTCCAAGCTCCTTACCCTGACGAGTTTTAGTTTTCTAGAGTGTCAAGTTATGATGTCAGATCAGGTGGCCTTATGGTTGAAGTTCTTTAAATTTTATGGGCATGTTAAAGTTGGTTAGAGCGACACCGGTTAGGATCTTATGGTTCCCTCATTCTAGCACCACTATTTTCTATTGGATTCACTTACTCCAAATGAATTTACTAAACTCAACTTAATGAGTTCCACACTTTCCTTTAAACCGTGGGAAGCCTCGTTAGCAACCATAGGTTACCTCCTCTGAGGAGTTCCTGATCAACCAATAGAGACGTCTTAATTTAGTTGCAATTATTGTTTTTGTGATGTTTGTGATTAAATTTTTAGTTTTTTTACATTTTGAATGTTGTGGAAATGATTTTTATCTTGGTTTATTTTAATTTTGGTTTTGGGTTTTGGTTTTATGGCTATCTTGACAGTTTGAGTTTTCATGCAAGGTGATATCGTTGTTTAGCATGCAAGTTTGTGTTTTGTTCATACATGCAGGTAAGTAAATGTTGACCTCACTTTTGATTGAGGACTAGAAACTTCTTTAGTAGCCTTGGTCTAGCCATAACCACACCTATTGGGGGTCCATTTGTTGACCTCACTTTTGGTTGAGGTCTAGAAACTTTTTTAGCCTAGGTCTAGCCATAGGACTTTCCTACTGACTAGTCTTAGAAAACTAGAAAATGTACCAAGCCTAGGTCTACCATAGGACTTTCCTATTGACTAGTCTTAGAAAACTAGAAAAGGTACCTTCACCATTAGGGTCTAGCCATAAGACCTTTCCTATTGACTAAGTCTTAGAAAACTAGAAAAGGTACCCCACTATTAGAAATTCAAAACTATTGACTAGTCTTAGAAAATTAGAAGAGGTACCCCACCATTAGAAATTCAAAGTTTCCTATTGACTAGTCTTAGAAAACTAGAAAAGGTACCCTCACCATTAGAAACTCAAAACTTTTTTCTTTACTCAACTTGAAATTCCAAATATTGGTCCTATCCTCTAATACTTAGTAGGTAAGATCATTATGAGGGAACTCAAGGAGAGTTCCTATAGGACTACTTGGCCTTATGATTGACCCTGGGTGTTGATTTTGAGCTAAGGTACACTATACCCTTACTATATCTTCACAATACCCTCACAATACCTTGTTTAAGATCAATACATGAGAGTTGGGTGTTGGTTTGAAGTTAGGGTACACAATATCCTTACGATATTCTGATCCATAAGGACTTGAGATTTTATTGATCCATGGTTCATTTAGAATGGATATTTATCCAATTCTACTTGAAATGCCCAACTTGATCTTTTGCCCTAGACACCTCCAAATTACCTAATTGCCCTTGGGACCAAAATTTGGCCAAAATTCCCAAATTTTTGCCAAAATACCTAAAATTGATCAAAACGTATTCCAAACACTTTGAATACATTCAAATTTGCCAAAATTGAGATCAAAATTCATTCCAAACACTTTGAACATATCCAAATTTGTCAAAACTGACAAAAAATTCCAAAAAAATGGCCAAATTACCAAAATGCCCCTCCATGGCCCAAAAATCCAAAAATTCTAAAAATTCCTAAAAAATTTCAATAAATCCAAAATATTCCCAATTGTATTTTCTCCAACTACACCATGCTCCAATTTAGTCAATTTGACCATCTTTGACCAAAATCCCAATTAGCCCCAATATTGGCTAACACCCTAAATCTCAACAATTGAATGCCTTAAACCTCAAATTGGCATCCATTTTTTGTTGAAAATCCTTTATAAGGTCATTTATGACCAAACATAACATTAAATTTGAGCTTAGCCCAAAGCTAGCTCATGTTTGACCCAAATTTGACCCTTAAAGGCTTAATTTAGGTCTAAACCCAAACCCATCAAAATCCATACAAATTGACCATCAAATCAACTTCAAAACAGCTTTCATTCTTCATGAAAGTTGTTCATCATGATGTTTTGCATCAGATACAAAAGTCAATTTATACTTAGCCAATATCTAGCCCAAGTTTGACCCAAGTTTAGCGCTACATGCTTAATTTAGGTCTAAATCCAAACCCATTAAAACCCATTCAAATTGACCACCAAATCAACTCCAAAACAATTTTCTTCCTTCATGAAAATTTTTTATTATGATGTTTTACACCAACCAAAATATTTAATTTGAGCTTAGCCTATGGCTAGCCCAAGTTTGACCCTAACTTAGCCCAACATGCTTAAAATGGGTCAAAAATAAAAAATCCACCAAATTGATTAACCAATTGACCTCAAAATGACTTTCACCCTTCATGAAATTTGTTCCCCATTGTCTCTTACACCAAATACCATATTTAATTGGGCCAATTGGCATGCCTATCCTAGTTCAAACACAAGATTTGGTCACATGCACCTTTTTGGACTTATGGTCAAATCCAAACCAATTGAGCTTGGTATGGTCAAATGAGCCCTACCATAACTCATCCTAGACTCTATTGTTGAGTTTAAAGCCAGCCATACACCCATGGTTAAGCTTCATATTTATCCCATGGGTGAATTTTTTGAATTTTCTTTTTAAAAAAGAGGTTAAATCAAGGTACTTGCCATAACACATGTCCATACCCTATGGTGCCATTTTTACTGAGCATCATAAGCTTTAACCATGATCCAACCCTTGGTTAGCCACCTTAACCCAAGCTAAAATCCAAAAATCATGAGCCCCCACATGGCTAAAACCCAAACCCATGCCAAGAGGCCACCTCAGCCCAAATTGAGTTGAGAGCTCCTCTTCTTGACACCTAAGCAGTGGGGCTAAGCTCTTAATTGGCCAGCTAAGCTCTCCATTGGCCAATTTCTATCAAATCTACCCCTCACGGCCATGGAGGGGTGTGGTAAAAAAAAATTTTCACTAAGCCCTCCCAAAATCCTCAGAGAGCTTCTTCAAGAGCCCCTCACTACATTTTAATCCATTTCCCCCTCTCAAATCCACCAAGGCAATTCATTTTTGAGCTTGAATTCCTGCCCGAAACTAGGACAAGTTCCAATCCCAATCTACACAGCACCAAAATCCAATTAAATTGGGTCTACACCTTCACAAGAGTGAAATAATCCAAAGCCCCATCAAATCCCCCTTCTACAGAGCCTCCACCATAGCTCTCAACCAACACTCAAAATTGGTCTTGATCAAAATCGTACATAGGATTTACACCAGAGCCAAAGGCTTCATACCTAAGCTCTTTGGGATCTAACGAAGGTGTGAAGAATCTCTGATTGAGGCTACACCTCTTGAAGCAAAGGTATAACTCACTTACTCTCCCAAGACTTCGCGAGCTCTAAATTTACAATGGCTTGATTTCATATTATGTTTACCATATAGATGTATTCGTCTCTTTAAGATGAGTAATTTAAAAAAATAATCACTAAAATCCATTAAGAAATGAGGGAGATATTAAGCTTTTAAAATGGAAGGCTCTCGGTTAAGGCTATCGGGGACGATGAATGGATGTCGTCCATCCTCGCGTGTATTGAATGAACGGCGAAGATCAAGCCGAATGATCCTATGGGACGATACAACACGACGCGTGGAAGCTGACTCAGAAGGCGGCATCGAATAGGAGCGCGCCGCGTGGCTTTTCAACGGATCTGAGGATCCAGTCAGTCCGCGGTTTGAATAAATAAATAGAATATTTAATAAATTCACAAAATAGCTCCTAAACTTTAAAAATCCATATGTTTGTGTAGAAAATTCACAAAAATAAAATAAATATATTCACTTACTCAGTGAACAGAGGAGAACCATGTGGAATAATTTTTACATTAATTTGATGCATAAATTATTTTTAAAAAATGAATTAGGGTTAGGGGTTTTTCAATTCTCCATTCATACTGAATTATCACCTTGACTCTAAATTTTTATATGTTGTAGCCTCTGTCTAGGTGAATAATTTAAGCATTTTTCCAAAGACATAGGAGATCTCTAAACAGAGATCTTAATTTTCTAAATTTTTATGCATTTTCTATTCAATTATTTATAGAAAATTGTATGTGACTTAGAAAATTCTAAAAAAAATTCATGTAAGTTCCCTATGGCCAGAGTAGTCTTAGGAAATAATTTCATGACTTTTTAGTTTCAAAATATCCCTATTTTAAGCAAACCCTAATTTGCTTAAAACATTTAATTTAGAACACACAGAGACTAAAATCACTTGAATTTTGTTCTCCACTCTGGCTTATGAGTCAGAGAACTCAACATAAACATTGCAAGTCATTTGAAGATCATTTAATATTTTTAATTGATTTTTAAAAGTAACCCTCAAATTTAAAACTTAAATGATTTTTAAAAATCAAAATATAAATCCAAAAGTTATGAAACTTAGTTTTTTGAGTTCTCTGATATGAGGGGAATTTAATAAAAATAAAAATAAATTTAAACTAAAAACTTGATTTTTAGGTTATTTTTAATTATTTTTAATAATTAAAAATAATAAAAAAAGCATAAAATACTAAACTAATGGAAATGTTCCAAAATTATTTCCTAAACACTAAGGACTCATTGGAATATTTTTCCAAGGTTTAAAAATAAAGATATCTATTTTTAAACCTTAAAAGTGATTTTTAAGGCTTAAAAATAGAATTTTCACTAAAATAATTTTAAAAAATCAAATAAAAATAAGAAAAATACAAAATAAAATTCTCTGGGTTTCCTGACCTCAAGGAAATTTTCCAAAAATATAAAACATATTTTTCAACATATAAAATATTTTATTTTTATTAAAATTCCCAAAACTTCAATTAATTTTAATAAATCATAGAAAATTCAGAAAATTATTAAATTTTGGCCAAATGACTTTCTGGTCTAGGGTTAGCTCACATAGAAATTTCAAGTGATTAGGAACTGTCCTGGTCATCTTTTGGAATTTTCTTTGAAAATGCATATTTTTGCATAAAAATAATTATATGAATTAAATTAAATTGTGAAAATTCATATTTTCTCCTCTGATGTCTTAATTAACAAAAACTTCAAAGTCATTTGACTTTAATTTGACAAATTACAAAAGTTTAGAACCTTAAGGGCAAAATTGTAATTTTGGATATTTAGGCCTTAATGAACATTTAGGCTTAATCAAAATGGGAAATGGGTAATTTTTAATATTAATTAAAAGATATTAAAGAATGATTTGCAATCGAAAATGGGCTTAATTGGTAGAAACCCACTTCACTTTGCCAAATTACAAGATAAAAGAATGATTCCCATAATTATCAAAATTTTGGAAACTTCATTAGCATAAGATGACTTTTGAATTTATGGGTATAACTTTGGAAATCAATGATTTCACACCCTTATTTGATAATCAAAATGATGTTTAAATGATCTTGATAATGATCACTTAAAGTTTTAAATCTTTTCAAAATTAATACACACACTTAATACA
>JXCR01112471.1:89863-102944 GCA_002079205.1 Phalaenopsis hybrid cultivar | reverse complement strand
AAGGTAACTTTGATTTCAAGAATTAATCCGTTGCAATATTTAATGACACGACCAACACTCTCCGGACGTCTGGCAAGATGTTCAATGATATTATTGCAATTCGACATAACTTTTGTTCCTCTGCGTGCTATCAAGGGACAGATACTAGCAGACTTTCTTGCTGTACACCCGTTACCAGCTGGGTCTCCACTCAATGATGAATTACTAGATGAACAAATTCTACGAACAGATTCCTCCAGTGCACAACATTGGGAGATGTACTTTGACGGTGCTTCTTCAGCCAGAAAAGATAAAGACTCAGGCACAATCATACCAGGAAAAGCAGGAGTTGGTTTGATTTTCATCACTCCAGACTAGGGTATGTTGAGATTCTTGTACCATCTGACAGAGCCTTGCACCAATAATGAAGCAGAATACGAAGCTTTAATTACAGGATTAGAGTTGGCAATTTTAATGGACATAAAAGATATTACCATCTACGGTGACTCCCAACTCATCATTCAACAAATTGCTGGACAATATAAAATTTTGAAGCCCAGACTGTCAGAATATTACCAGTATACGAACAAACTACTGGAGCAAATTCCCAACGTGACTTTCTATCAGATTCCTTGGGTAGATAATACGCATGCCGACGCTCTAGCAAAACTCGCTAAAGAATTGGCATGTCCGCCGGAGGATTCCATAGAAATCACAGTACAGGGCAGACAAGTTCTATCCAAGATCGACATGGAAACCCTACATAAACTCGGAAAATAAGAAGACATAATAAATGCGATTGTGAATATCAACAAAGATTGGCGGAAGCCATTAATAGAATTTTTGCATACTGGAAAGTTGCCAGAGGATAAGTTCGAGGCAAACCAGGAAGCCATTAATAGAATATTTGCATACTGGAAAGTTGCCAGAGGATAAGTCCATGAAGATTGGCGAAAGACATTATAAGAATATTTGCATACTGGAAAGCTGCCAGAGGATAAGTCTGAAGCAAACCAGATTACAAAAGGAGCTTTGTCATATGCTCATAAATGGTGTTCTATATAGGAGATCGTTTGATCAAATGTGGCTACGGTGTTTGAGCAGAGCCGAGGCACAGGATGTTGTCAAGGAAATACATGTCGGATTGTGTGGTGCTCACCAGTCAGGACAAAAGATGAAAATGAAAATCAAAAGACTCGGATATTATTAGCCAATGATGATGTCTAATTGCATGGATACAGCGAAAAAATATCATCAGTGCCAAATACACGGAGTGGTCTTACACCAACCACCGAATGTGCTACACCAAACTATTATTTCGTGGTACGGAGTGGTCTTACACCAACCACCAAATGTGCTACACCCAACTATTGCCTCATGGCCATTCATGTTGGGTACAAAGTGGGTCCGATAGATCCTCCATCCTCCAAAGGACATAGATTCATACTTGCAGTGACAGACTATTTCTCTAAATGGGCAGAGGCAGTTCCACTATGAGAGGTTACAGCTCAGCATGTTCTACAATTCTTCAAAGACCAATTCGTTTACCGTTTTGGTGTACCGCGAAGAATTATATTNTTGCCTATAATTATACAATATAATACTAATTCATAGCTTATGCATCACTTTTCTTCAACAATATCAGATTTTTAAGGTTTTGATTTATATTCATAATTCTTTCAAAAATAGAGATTTTGATCTCAATCATATTATAAAATGTGGAAGAATCGATATGGTTTTTAATAACATTTGGTAGGGTTTGGTTTATGAATTAAAACAAGAGAATAGTTATAAAATTTTACAGACAAAATAATTTATATATTATTGCATACTTACTAATGCTCATTCAAACAGGCATGCATGCTCGAATTTTAACTCATTTTAAGGACTTTGAGATAAATTTGATGTGATTAGTTATATCTTATATTACATCTAACAGTGTATTTGAAAAGTGGCGTATTGTTCCTCTACTAGGGATTCGTTTCTTTTCACTCCTCCAAAGTCGTTGAGCCTTGCTCCTTTGGTTGATTTGTTTGGCCTAGGGGCTTGGCTTCGCCCCTCGTTGTTTTTCATGGATCGTATTTACTTTCCTCCTCTTTCGTCTTCACCTTCAAGATCTATTTTAGCTTCACCTTCCACGAGGACTTGGAAAAATATTTTTTTCTTAATATCTCTGTAACTCTTCTTCTTTTAATATCTCTTTTTATTTTCGAATGGCGAAATTAGTTCTGCTCAAAAATAGGGGGGCAACTGATACATCATAAAAAATATATCTTCATCAGGCATGGGCTTAGGCAATCGTTTGAGGAAGAAACATTCAAATTTTCATCAAAATTAATTCAGAACTCCGATTTCAATAAATTTATAGTCAAACTGACGAGCTCGACAACATAAATCCAATGATATCAAAATTGGTCCAATCCAAATGAAATCAAGACATTAAACCGCTTTTGAAAATTTTTTGGGTATATGCGAAAGGTCAAACTAACTCCAAATTGGGCGAGCCCATAGTCAAATCAAGCGTCTCGACGAAAAAAATCTAATGAGCCCAATATTGCTCAATTTTGATATCAATTTTTAAGGCACTCAAATGTCGTTTGATTAATGGAATCTCTCTGGGTGGTCAAATTAGAGTGGCTAATATTCTTTCATTAATTGCAACCGAGACTTTATAAATAGAACCCCACATCTCTCATAAAAAGAATAAAAAGAGGAGCTTGAAGCATGTAGAAAGAGCAGAAGTTCCTCATCACTTCTGCAATATTTGATTGCCACCAACCACCTTCAAACACTACTAGTTGATCACCGTCGATCATCAACAGCCACCACTCATTTCTTGCGAAAAGATCCTTCGTGCGCCAACTTTATAAATTGAAAGATTGTACAATTCTTTTCAGTCTATGGGACAAAAGATAGTACATGTAATCTCCCGTTTATAATGAATCTCTTCAGCTGTGTCAGACTCTGTGGATATCTCCTTTTCAAGATTTTCTACATAATAACTTATAGTGTCTCTACTAGTTGTTTCTTTCACCTAAGTGTGTGTTGAATTCTCATGCAATACTAAGCCAATAACCTATCACTCTATTGCCACGAATTTCCTTGCACACAATATTTATATATCTGTGTTTAGAAGAGAAAGTTGTATTCTCTGAGAAAGAGATTGATGCTGGTTTGAAGCAATTGATTTTAGCCTGAGTTGGTTATGTGCTTGGAAAGTAGCATTTATATGGTAAACTTCAACAATGCAATCACAAAATTTGGAAGCTAAAAGGTAGCGTTGATCTATTATCTTTTCTTGTCTGAAAATACTTGAAATGTTCTGGAATAGGGGTACTTAGTTTATTTATAGAAAACTATTTATACTTAAAGAGTGGACTCTTGATTTTAGCAATGTTAAGGAGGATTTCAAAGAAATGCATATCTAGATTAAACTCCATAATCTTCCACTTGGTTGTTGGTTAGAAACTGAGATTTTTAAACTTGTCAGTAAGGTTAGAATCCCCTGCATGTTGATCCCCTTATTATTAAGGGCTGTACTTGTTTCTGCTAGATTTAGTGATCAAATTTCAACCAATTATGCTTTACTGAAGTTTGTTTTAATATCTTTGACGGGTATAGATGCAAAACAACCAATCATCAATGATTGGAACCCTTTTCCTTGAAAAGTTTGTGACGCCTCTGCTCATAAACATGCTNTTGCAAACCAACTTACAACCGAAGAAAATGCAAAACTCAGACTTGAAGAACTTGAAAGTCTCGAAGGAAAGCACCTACAAGCACAACAGCATCTGGAGCTATACCAATCAAAGATGATACGAGCTCATGACAAATTGGTCCGCCCAAGGACATTTAAAATTGGTGACCTGGTCCTTGTTCTCAAAAGACCTATTCTTGCACATCGCAAGATAGGTGGAAAATTTGAGTCAACTTGGGAGGGACCATTTTGTCATTGAGAAGGTCTACGCCGGAGGAGCTTACCAACTTATCAATTCTCAAGGAGAAAGGCCTATGCTTCCAATCAATGGACGATAACTGAAGGCCTACTATGCAACATCAAGACGCTTGCCGTTGTTAGTTTGTCGCGTACATATGAAAATTTCTTTTTGTGAACTTCAGATAAGTTCTGAGGTTATTTATATGGCCTGAAAAGTCTATGACCAGATAAATTTTTTTTATCAATATCAAAAAATTAATGAAAATTCTTAGTATCCCAATATTACATCTGTTCTTTTCTACATATATATTAACAATATAAAATATATATTAATTGAACTATGTTTTGTTCTGATTCATAAACAATTCAAACTCACTGATGTCTCCCTATTAATTTAAGGAGAAGATGTCAGGATCACGGCTGATCTTTTCTTTCAAAGATGGTTTGAACCTTGCTTTCAACAAAGATGAGATAGCGCAAGGGGGAATAATTAACTTTGATATGAAATTTGATGATGTTAACATAGAGTATGAAAATCCACTAAGGGATGCTGTTGAAGAACGAGAAAAAGAGGGATTGCCCTCGTTACTTAAATTCAGCACCAGGATTCTCCCTTCCTCAAAAGGGAAAGAAACCGTCCAAGAACAAGATCCAATGGAGGGGCCAAGCCGCCGTCTGCCCTCCATGGTGGCTACTACAGTAGGACATTTGATAATGGCTGATGAATAGAAAATACCTTTTANAAGTCCTATGGCTAGACCTAGGCTACTAAAGAAGTTTTCTAGACCTCAACCAAAAGTGAGGTCAACATAGGTATATACATCCCACTCAATACTTATGCTTTTACATAGCTAACCCCTACGCTTCACCTTTTATTAAAATTTCTTACATAACACTCAATACTTATTGATATACATAGCTAACACTTATGCTTCTTTTAGTCTGACGCTAAAAAGTAAAGGTTTTGTGTCTATTAGTCCGATGAAAATATAATAAAAAAACCGTTGCAACTCTAAAAAAAATTTCATTGTGTTCCAAGTGCTTTTCTATCCAAATTTCAAATGTAAAATCCGACGCAATTATTAAAATTTGTTATTCACTGGTTAGAAGCTGCAAATCCAATGTTAATATTTGTGTCAGAAAACTCTGATGCAAACATCGAATGCTAATATTGGCTTCTTCTATAGTGTAAAAAGAACTACACGTAAAGTGGTCACATCCAAATTGAAATAAGCTTGAAAGAAGCATTTGAAATATAGTTAAAAACTTTGGGTCATTATTTAAAAAGTTAAAAAACTTACAAATCTTATATTTCCTGAAATCAAATCAAGAACATCGATGAGAGTAATGCAATAACCTTTGGATCAATTATTATTAAAAATATTAGAGCATTCATCTGTTGAATAAATATACTATAATCAAATGAATTAAGGCCAGCCATTTGATAAATTTTTCATATCCTGACAAAAAAAAATAAAAATACAACTTTAACAAACAATAAATAGTGTCATTTTTCACATGAAAGAATTTGAAGTTATGTTGGAGAGAGATTGAAAATATGAATAACTCTAGTATGTTAATATGTTAATATGTTAATATTCTGANTATTGTCATAGTATTGCCTCAATGGCCTATAGATAAAATCAACAAGTTTAAGCATTGAAAAAAGCTTATAAGTTAAATAGCCTATGTTGTTATTTTGGATCCTAAATTGTCTTTTGAAAGTAAATGTCTCGAGAGTTAGAGCTGAGAGAAGAAGAATGAGAGAGTAGAGCAGATAGAGAATTTGGGGGGACAGACCTTTATTCATCTTTTGACCTTGTATTTATAGGGGCCTGATTGTACAATAATTGAAATGAGGGAACGATTATGGTAACCGCCCTAAATGCAATTAATGTGCCAAATTAATATCAGATTTACATTTAAAATTTCAGTAAAGTACAACGACTATCAATCAGTAGATGCGTTGAGTTCGGTCAAACGAGGCGGTCGGTCGCATGAAGATTACTCCCGTCGAGGGAAATGGTTGGTCAACTAGTATTGGTCAGCCCTACGAGAATCCTAGATAGTTGAGACCGTAAGCAAGGTCCACTGATTGGATTTATCGACATTATTTGTCGGTCGACTCAACCGAGCAGTCGGTCATTAGATGGATTGGTTAAATTTATGCTCTTCAGTTCGGGACTTCAATTGTCTGGTTATCATTCTCAGCAACTCGATCCCCTTAAGGTCAGTGTAGACAGTTTCGGTGTGTACATGTTAGTTCCCTGAGTTTTTTTGCTTCTTGATATTGATAGCTACGATAAAGACAAAAAAATTACTAAATAATTGAGTGGCACCAAAATTTAGAAAATTAATTTGATAACCAGCTCTCCTTTGGGTTTTATGCCCAATGAGCCCTATAAATAGGACCATAGGGTTGACATTACATCCTTTGCTACCAACTCTTCTGAGACTGCTGATCCAGATCTGCCCACATTTGCTCTGGATTTATCTCCTACTACTGAATCGATTTATCACCGTGTACCACTGTTTCTATCTCACGCTGAATATGGAACATCCTCTTGCGGTTCTCAATCCAAGCATAAGTCCTCTTCAACTTTGCCCAATTGTCATTCACCATTTGAATGTCATCCACTGCTGAAGCCATCAATAGATACAGTGAGTTGAGAAGCAAGGTGTAAGGTAAGGCGTGTGTGACCTCAACTCATCCCCCTTAGCATTGTCACTTTCTGCCTCAGCCTTGACTCCCGTCAGCCCTATAATCTTTTCCCTGTTGCAGTAGCATGGAGCCAACTCAACCAACTTAGATACGTGGCCGATCCATCAAGATTCAAATTCATAGGAGGGAGATCTAGTTTCACCTACATCGGAGTACGTGCTGAGATGATTGCTCTTGTTGAGATGCTAGCTCTCCTTTATGAGCCAGACCAAGACCTTCGAAAACCTCAGGATCTATCTTCCCCTGAAACTTCAATCATTTACCTCTCGCAATATCTATGTTTCTTAACATCCTCAATCACAAGGATTCAAGCCTAAATCACACAAATCACACGTGAATTTGATCCTTTGTGTTTGTAAGCTGGGGGTTTAAAAGCTGCGCTCACATACGCGATCAACTCTTGGTTCCCTTGTCAGCCCCGCATAATTCGGTCATGAAGGATTTGAAACAGGATGGGAGCTATGGATCTATGGAAGTTACGATCCTCTGCTGCCTTCTCAACGCCACTAATTGTGATTCTATCGCATCCCTCTCAACGCTTATGATCAAGACTGTATTGTGTCCCTCACAACGCCCCTGAACGTGACTATATTGGGTCGCCTCTATTCACAACTATATCGTGTCTCTCTCAGCGCCCTTTTATCGCGACTATATTGCGTCCTTCTAAACAACTCCATTTGTGATTGTATCTCGTGCACCCCGCATTGCGTCCCCGCTAGCCGCCCTGCATCTGCACTGCGTCCCCACACTATGTTACAGAGATCTCCGAGAGCTTGTGGGTCACCATTCATCGCGATCCCCGACAGATGTGAGCTTTTGGTCTCTGTATGCATAGGCCCCTCGAGACAGACAGCTAGGGAAAGAATTGTACAAAACCTAATATGTTCATTCATGGGCTTAAATAGGATATTACAATGCTTTACAAATAAATCCCTAAACTACTTCAGTATCCCCTTTTTACCAATAGGACCTTACATAAATTTCAATTCTCAACAAGATGAAAAAGAGTGTTAGATTTATAATTAGCAATGTTTTTAGTGCTATGTATGTAATTGCCCCAATAAAAAATTGAATTGAAAGGCTGCGTTTTAAGAGCAACTCTCTCCATTACTCGAATAATTATTTAACAGGGAAATTTACATACATACCACATAATTCCTATGAATTTACATATCCCTGACCTAAAATTTCATCTTTATATTTCATACACCACAAACAAATTATCATAATCCAGCACAAATCTTGATGNGAAATTCAAAACTCTTCTTTTATTCAACTATATATATATATATATAACCTGAAAAATTAAAATTAAAATTTTTTACTTAGGTTAATTTTTATTTTCTAAACTTTTTAACATGATCTGAAAGTTTAGTGCCTAATGATTATGAGTTAGAACGAACTATTAGAAAAATTAGAAAACAAAATGAACTTAAAATTTTTCAATAAATAACAAACACATCATACAACAATTTTGATAATCAAACTATTGAAAATGAATGTCATCATTTTGAAAATCTTCAAGGGACTATGGAAACCCTACAACAGATGAAATTCATGTTGTAGCGGCTAACTCATTTGAACTTAAGCCTGCTATTATACAAATGATATAAAACAATCAGTTTGTGGGAATATCATCTGAGGATCCAAATTTACACCTTCTTACTTTTCTAGAATTATGTGATATATTTAAATACTATGGCGTATCAAATGATGTTGTTAGGCGTAGAATTTTTTCTTTTTATTGAGGGGTAAAGCTAAGATGTGGTTAAACTCGTTAGATCTGGATCTATTAGAATTTAAAGAGATTTAGTGCAGAAATTCTTAGCTAAGTATTTTCCACCTTTCAAAACTACTAAGCTTAGAACTAATATTACTTCATTTACTCACTATGAAGGTGAGACAATATCCAAAGCTTGAGAAAGATTCAAATAAATCCTCAAGAAGTGTCCATGTCATGCCTTGCTTGACTAGTTAATCATTTAAATATTTTATAATGGATTAGCAGGGTTACACTTTCTGAGGATTTATTAGTAAAAGTGGATAATTTTATCTTTCATGTGGATTTCATTATTTTAGATATGGAGGAAGATAAATAAATTTCTATCATTTTGGGGAGACATTTTCTTGCCACTGGACGAGCTATGATAGATGTGCAAAAAGGAGAGCTAATCATGAGAGTTAATGACTAGAAAGTTACATTTAGGGTGCTAAGATCAATGAAGTATTCAACTAAAGGAAAAAAATGATAAATTTTAGAAAATAGATTTTATTGATTATTTGATTGTTAACAATTTTCAAGAAAGATTTGAAGTCAAAGCAAATCAACAAGAATTAGATGATGAAAACGAAATTGATTTTTGAGATATTTACAAATATAAACACTGAGGATTCAAATTATATTCAGGAAAATTCTGAGATTTTTTACAATACTAAAAATAGTAAACCTCTCATTTCGTTTATTAAAAAACCTCCTGAACTTTAGATGAAGGTGCTCCCTACTCATTTAAATTATGTTTATATAGGGAACTCATCAACATTACTTGTTATAATATCCTCACATTTAAATAAAGCTCAAGAAGAAAATTAAACAAGACTTTAAAAAATTACAAGAAATCCTTTTGATGGACATTAATGGATATTAAAGGAATCAGTCCTTCAATCTGTATGCATAGGATATTGATGGAAGATAATCATAAAGCCTTGGGTTGATCCTTAAAAGAGGTTGAACCCTATTATGAAAGAAGTTCTAAATAAAGAAATTTTAAAATGGTTGGATGTTGGAATCATTTATCTTATTTTTGACAGTGTTTAGGTTAGTTCTATTCAATACGTTCCAAAAAAAGGGAGAGTGAATGTAGTTGTAAATAAACATAATGAATTAAATTCAACAAAACATGTCACTGGGTGGCACATCTGTATTGATTATAGGAAATTAAATCTCACCATGAGGAAAGATCACTTTCCTTTACTTTTTCTGGACCAAATGTTGGATAAACTAACTGAAAATAGATATTTCTTCTTTTTGGATGGATATTCTGGATACCACCAAATACCCATAGTTTCTAAGGATCAAGATAAGACTACATTCATAAGTCCGTATGAAACTTTTGCTTTTAGAAGGATACATTTAATTTATGCAATGCACCTACAACTTTTCAAAGGTGCATGATGTCTATTTTCTGCAACTTAATTGAGAAAGGAATCAAATTTTTTATTGACTATTTCTCAGTTTTAGAACCTCTTTTGATTCATGTTTAAACTATTTAGCGAAGGTTTTAAAATGTTGTAAAGAAACTAATTTAGTACTTAATTGGGAAAAATGTCAATATATGGTCGCAGGAGGAATTGCTTTAGGATATAGAATTTATGAAAAAGGCATGGGAGTAGTTCCAACAAAAAATTAAGTTATTGATGAGCTACCACCTCCTACTACGATGATAGAAATTAGAAGTTTTCTAGAACATGCTGAATTTTACAGACGTTATATTAAAAAATTCTCTAAAATCGCTAAGTCTCTGTGACATTTTATAGAAAAATATGTGATATTTGATTTTAATGAGGAATGCCTAAATGCCATCAATTTATTAAAGGAAAAGTTGATTATTGCACACATTATTGATCACTTAATTAGGAAAAGCCATTTAAATTAATGTGTGATGCGAGTGATTATGCAATTGGAGAAGTATTAAGACAAAAATATGATAAGATTTTTAGAGTTATATATTATGCCAGTAAAACTCTTAATGAAGCTTAAATTAATTGTACTACCACTAAAAAGAAGTTATTGGAAATAATATATGCTTTTGATAAATTTAGATCTTATCTTATTGGAGCAAAATGTGTTGTGCATGCTGATCATTCTGCTATTAAATATTTGATGCTGAAGATGGATGTAAAACCAAGATTAATTAGATCGGTCCTTCTGAGTCATGAGTTTGATTTTTAAGTAGTAGATAGGAAGGGTATTGATATTAAATTGCTAATCATTTATAGAGGTTTGAACAAGAAAATAATTGCAACTTTGATGAAATAAATGAATTTTTTTCTGATGAACAATTATATGATGTTATTGAGTTGCAAATTTTGTGTTATGCAGATGTCAGGATCATATTATATGATGACCCTTATTTATATAAAAGATGTAAGGATTATATTATTCAAAAGATGTGCTATTTGAAGAAACCCAGGAAACTATTCAAAAATATCATGAATCTGATCTTGGGGGATACTTTGGGACAGATAGAACTGAATTTAAAATTTTATAATCTAAATTTTATTGGCCTACATTATTTAGGGAAGTTAATGCTTATATAAAAACATGTGATTGATGTCAGAAAGTAGACAATATTTCTAAAAGAAATGAAATGCTCTTTTTTTACCTTACTTTTATTAAGGTCTAGTCTTTCTTCCTTAGAATCCTAGAATTTAGCCATGAGACTTTTCTGTTGACTATTCTAGAGGATTGCTAATGGATTCTACCCCCTTGGAAATTCTGAACACTTCTTTACTCTTTTTGGAGTTCCACATGCTTGGTTTTGGCCTCTAGCACCTAGTAAGATGAAACCAACATGGGGGAGCTCAAGAGGAGTCCCTATAAAACTGTCTGGCCTTAGGCTTAGCCCTGGGTGGCGTGGCCTTAGTCAATCTTGCACACACATACTTGAACACCTCACCTTCACTCACAAACTAAACCCTAAAGCAAACATTCTTAACCTGGTTCCCCGCTCTTTTGGAAACTCATGTGGGTGGTCCCCCAAACCCTTAGCCCTTGGCTACGATGGATAGACCCAACATATGGAGGATCTAAAATGGGATCTCCCATTAGTCTTATGGCTAAAAGAGGGTGATTTTATGATTAGCATCTTCAACTGATATTAAATATACTTAAACTCTAATTTTGACCCTTTTACCCTCAAAATTTTTTTAAATTACCAAAATACCCTAATTTTCCCAAAATTGCATAAATTCTCAAATTCCATTCAAAAATCATTTCAAACCATTTCAAATCACTCTAATTGCTCAAAAACACCCCAAACTCTCAAAATTCCCAAAATACCCAATAAATTACCAAAAAAACCCTCAAGCTTCAAGAATCCCGAAAATTTCCAAATTCACTCTAAAATGTCCCCAAAAATCAATTTGAACCACTCATTGACCCCAATTGTGCCCAAATTCACCAAAATTCGCAAAAAATGCCAATTTGACCATACCCTTAAATTCTATCAAATTGAACCCATCACTAACCCAATTCCCGAAGTTTGAATCCTAAACTCTTCATAACACCCCCTTAGACCAATTTGAACCCTCAAGCTTAAATCCAACTCAAGCCCCTTGTTCTAAAATTCAAAATTCCCAAATTGAACTTCATGACATGTCAATTTCAACCTGTTGACCTCACTTTTGGTTGAGGTCTAGAAACTTCTTTAGTAGCCTAGATTGCCATAGGACTTTCCTATTGACTAGTCTTAGAAAACTAGAAGAGGTACCCCACTATTAGAAAATCAAAAGTCCATTTGTTGACCTCACTTTTGGTTGAGGTCTAGAAACTTCTTTAATAGCCTAGGTCTAGCTCCACACCTATTGGGGGTCCATTTGTTGACCTCACTTTTGGTTGAGGTCTAGAAACTTTTGTAGCCTAGGTCTAGCCATAGGACTTTCCTATTGACTAGTCTTAGAAAATTAGAAAAGGTACTCCTCAGCATTAGAAATTCAAAACTTTGACTAATCTTAGAAAATTAGAAAAGGTACCCCCACCATTAGAAATTCAAAACTCTTCTTTCTACGTCTTAGAAAACTAGAAAAGGTACCCTCACCATTAGAAATTCAAAACTCTTCTCTTTACTCAGCGTCCAGAAAACTAGAAAAGGTACCCCCACCATTAGAAATTCAAAACTCTTCTCTTTACTCAACTTGGAGTTCCAAAACTAGAAAAGGTACCCTCACCATTAGAAACTCAAAACTCTTCTCTTTACACAACTTGAACAATGTTGACCTCACTTTTGGTTGAGGTCTACAAAACTTCTTTAGTAGCCTAGGTCTAGCCATAGGACTTTCCTATTGACTAGTCTTAGAAAATTTAGTACCCCCATCATTAGAAACTCAAAACTCTCCTATTTACTCAACTTGAAAGTCTACATACGGATTTAGTAGCCTAGGTCTAGCCATAGGACTTTCCTATTGACTAATCTTAGAAAATTAGAAAAGGTATTGTAGCCTAGGTCTAGCCATAGGACTTTCCTATTGACTAGTCTTAGAAAATTAGAAAAGGTACTCCTCAGCATTAGAAATTCAAAACTTTTTGACTAGTCTTAGAAAACTAGAAGAGGTACCCCACCATTAGAAATTCAAAACTCTTCTTTTTACTCAACTTGAAATTCCACATATTGATCTTAACCTCTAGCATTTAGTAGGTAAGATCATTATAAGAGAATTCAAGAAGA
>JXCR01112471.1:45303-66175 GCA_002079205.1 Phalaenopsis hybrid cultivar | reverse complement strand
GACTTAAATCCTCACATCTTCAAGGTTATTTGTGTTGATTGCTTCACACAAATGTAAATCCTAATATATATAAATTGCATGATGAAACATCTAAATGATTTCTCCTAAATTGAAGCCAAATAATAGGATAGCTTGGGAAGTCACTGAAGTTCTCCTTCGGATCCGTGACATCCTCTAGTGTTTCCTCCTTTGGACTCTAAAACAAAATGTTCCAAATTTGAACTNTCTAAAAATGCATATATTTTTGGTGTATCAGCCACCACCCCTGGCCCTGCCGGCCGACCTAGTGGCTGGAAAACACCAAAAACAAGAGCCCCAAGGTCAAATTAAAACCTAAACTCACCCATCTTTGTTGGCCAATCCCAATTGGCTTTAGTAAACCCACCCCCTCATGCCATTTTTATTTAAACCCACCCCCTCATGCCCAAATGAAGAGAGTGCGAAATCCTTGGGGAAACTCTATCCAATTGCTCTCAAACACTCTCTAAGAAATCTTAAGCTCATTGCCACCATTTTTTCCCACTGATCCCCATTGTGGAAGCCCAATTTTGAGCTCGAATTTCTTCCCAAACTAGAATAGAACTCTCCATAGCTCCATAGTGCACCAAACTTCAATTCATTGTGCACACGCCATCCCCACAGTGAGAGAAGATGATTCCCCATAAAAGCCCTCTCTGAAATAGCCTCTAACAAAGCTCAAGACCAACACCAGAAATCCACCTTGATCGAATTCACACCTAGACAATTCATCAAGGCTTGGGACTTCATCTGGAGGTTCTTTGGATCCAATGGAAGCTACTACAACCCTCTGATTAAGGCCTCCCCTCTCAGACAAAGGTATTGAACTCTAACCCTAAACTGAGCTTGTTTCGACTCTCCATACGAATTTACTGTATTTGATATCGTATAAGTTGTATATATATGCTCATCTCGNGATTAAGGCCTCCCCTCTCAGACAAAGGTATTGAACTCTAACCCTAAACTGAGCTTGTTTTGACTCTCCATATGAATTTACTGTATTTGATATCGTATAAGTCGTATATACATGCTCGTCTCAAGTAGATGAAGGTTTAGGAACAAACCCCATGCGATTTGGTTGAGTCTTGAAAAATATCTTAAGGTTTTAGTCTGAACGGCTCATGGGTTAGATCACTTGGGGACGATAACGGAGAGTCATTCGATCGCACATGTATCCAATGGACAGAGGAGATTAAGTAAGACAAGCTCTTGGTGCTTAAAGCGCAGTCTGCGTGGTAGCTGAGGGGGATGGCAACATCAAATGACAGAGCACCGCGTGTTCTTTTGGAGCCGCCTNTGGACAGAGGAGATTAAGTAAGACAAGCTCTTGGTGCTTAAAGCGCAGTCTGCGTGGTAGCTGAGGGGGATGTCAACATCAAATGAAAGAGCACCGCGTGTTCTTTCGGAGCCGCCGAGGATCCAGTCAGTGCTGCATTGGATAAGTAAAAAAATACGGATTTTGAATTATTTTAAATAGCTAAACTTCAAAAATCCATATCTTTCTATAGAAAAATCATAAAAATAAAAGAAAAATACCCTCTTGGTCAGTGAACAGAGGAGAATAATGTAGACTAAAAATANCATAAAAATAAAAGAAAAATACCCTCTTGGTCAGTGAACAGAGGAGAATAATGTAGACTAAAAATAAAAAAATTATTTGTCTAACATATGATTTTTTAATGGATTAAATACCCTCTGTGGTATTTTAATTCTCCATGACCAAATAAGGCTCACCATGACTTAAAATTTTTAGGGTTCATTCCTCATCACAAAGGGAATGTCCTCTGATTTTTCCAAACTCAGAGAGCATCTCTATGCTTCTAGGCCAAATTTTCAAGTTAGGGTGACCATTTTGGCTTATATTAATTTTATAAATCAAAATATCACTTGAAAAATTATGGGAATAATTTTTGCAGGTTTCTTGTGGTCAGAGAAGTCTAGGAAAAATATCATTATATTTTTACTTACCTTGTGAATTTTTATATTTAATTAAATGCAAATATCTTGTATTAATTTATGTAAATTAAATACTTATAAAAAACTTGAAAATTATAAGCCCTAACTCATCTGAGAAGTCTAGGTTACCTCATGGATATGACACTCTAAACCCTCAAAGTCATTTGAGTTGTGTTTAAAGAGTTATGAGAAGAAGTGTCCTAAGGGCAAAGTGATAATTTTAGACTTTGGTGCTTTAATCAAAATTTAGAATTAATCAACGGGAAAAGGGGTAAAAATATTGATTATTATGAACTTTTTGAATGATTGAAATATAATGGGTTAAAAGGTTGAAACCAACTTGCCACTTGTCTCATGATAAAAATGAAATTGTAATTCTATAAATTATAATAATTTGGAGGTCAATTCAATTACAGGATCCTGNCCTAATTTTTCTATATTATGTAGGAAAACCCGTTGGTCATACACAAGGTTTGCATATTAAATAAATGTCATAAATTTCTTTGGTTTATATGATCGAGACCAATGTCAAGTAGTGTGCTTGTCCCTAAAATGGTGTATTGCTTGTAGTGTCGTACTCGATCGCTTAAACTATAAAATTTATGAGATCATGTTAGTCTCATATTTTTTAAAATTAAAATACTACTTTCAAAATCAAAATTGTGTGTATATTAAATCACTAAAATTTATTTTCCAAACATTTAAAGCGGATGATAGTTTATGGTAACTTTGTTAGAGAGAGTTCTTTCTATTTTGTTCAAGAGGTTTTGTCTTCATACATTGGTAGTGTGTCCATGTCCCTCCTGGGCTAGACTATCGTTCTTTCATTGACATACTTTGCTCATCTCTATCTCGATTAAGTATAATCAACTCTCTTTTGATTCCTAGAACATTTTGTTTAGCCACCCCTGAACAGAGAGGTTATGGAATCTTCCGACCTCTAAGGAGGGTTGGATCCCCAGTAGGTGTGGAATGATGAGTAAGTAAATTTCAAAGTGAATCCTTCTCAAGTTTAGCCTTCTCGTTCCTTGGAATGGGTCCAAAAATTCCAGCTTACTTTGCATATCCTCAAAAATCATGCTCACCTTTAATAAAAANCTTGAAGCTGTTACCTCGATGAGGAACATTGAAGTAAGTTGTGGCAGACAGAGGGATTCTAAGGTCTACAACAACAAAACAAGTCTACATCATCCAAACCATTCCTTAGAATTAAACAACAAGCCATAGGATTTCTAGATAGTCTGCCTATTGTGACATAAACCCCCACTCTATCTTTTAGGCTTTTGTACTTTGCGCAATATAGGCCCTAACTCGCCTTAAGATTCCAAGGTCATTGTCCAGTATAATGTAAATCTTTCTATCTTCCAGGCTATTTACATAATCAGATGTTATACAAACGTAAGCCCTATATTAATAATTGGCAGGAATGAACATAAATGATTTTGCTTTGAAAATATAAAGCCCAACAATAGGATATCTTGGGAAGTCGCTGAGGTTCGTCTCTGTCCTATGACATCCATTAGTCTTCACTCTTTTGATCCCTAAAATAACTCTTCTTACTTGTCATTTTCCCATTTTTTATTCCTTACAAACTACGTTGAAAACCCAAAATTTGAATATATTGAGGATGAAACCCCTGATATTTATCAAGAGTTTTTCCTAAGTGACTTTAACCATTTAAAATCTAATTAACTATAGGGGTCTTCCCTTATAGAAAACTTTAAGAGCCCAAGTAAAATAAACCTAGCCTAATTTTTCTATATTATGTAAGAAAACCTGTTGGTCATACACAAGGTTTGCATATTAAATGAATGTCATAAATTTCTTTGGTTTATATGATCGAGACCAATGTCAAGTAGTGTGGTTGTCCCTAANATATATATATATATATATATATATATATATATATATATGTAAATTAAATGCCTTTCTGAAGCAGCGACGGGATTTTGATTCCAACGGCTGACAGCTTCCAATGGGCAACTCCACATCGAAAATAATGCCGACATACACTTTCAAAAATAATAATACACCTTTAACCCTTTTAAACACACTTAACATACTTCTTTTGAGTTTATGAGGATATCTCAGATGAGGTAACCTACTGTTGTTAAAGATAATTATCTAGTCTATATAAGTTTAAGTGCTTGTTATGCTAAGTCAACTCAAGAGAAAATTTTGGTGCCTGGACGATAGAATCATGGGATCTTGATTGGTTCCTCTTAAATTAAATTAAAATTCCCCCTNACCCTTTTAAACACACTTAACATACTTCTTTTGAGTTTATGAGGATATCTCAGATGAGGTAACCTACTGTTGCTAAAGATAATTATCTAGTCTATATAAGTTTAAGTGCTTGTTTATGCTAAGTCAACTCAAGAGAAAATTTTGGTGCCTGGACGATAAAATAATGGGATCTTGATTGGTTCCGCTTAAATTAAATTAAAATTCCCCCCTAAATATTCAGACAATAGTGAAAAATAAAACCAAAACATAAAACATAAATGATAATAATTCATAACATACATAATCCTTGAAGCTGTTACCTCGACGAGGAGCATTGAAGTAAGTTGTGGCAGACAGAGGAATTCTAAGGTCTACAACAACAAAACAAGTCTACATCATCCAAACCATTCCTTAGAATTAAACAACAAGCCATAGGATTTCTAGATAGTCTGCCTATTGTGACATAAACCCCCACTCTATCTTTTAGGCTTTTGTACTTTGCGCAATATAGGCCCTAACTCGCCTTAAGATTCCAAGGTCATTGTCCAGTATAATGTAAATCCTTCTATCTTCCAGGCTATTTACATAATCAGATGTTATACAAATGTAAGCCCTATATTAATAATTGGCAGGAATGAACATAAAATGATTTTGCTTTGAAAATATAAAGCCCAACAATAGGATATCTTGGGAAGTCGCTGAGGTTCGTCTCTATCCTATGACATCCATTAGTCTTCACTCTTTTGATCCCTAAAATAACTCTTCTTACTTGTCCTTTTCCCATTTTTTATTCCTTACAAACTACGTTGAAAACCCAAAATTTGAATATATTGAGGACGGAACCCCTGAAATTTATCGAGAGTTTTTCCTAAGTGACTTTAACCATTTAAAATCTAATTAACTATAGGGGTCTTCCCTAATAGAAAACTTTAAGAGCCCAAATAAAATAAACCTAGCCTAATTTTTCTATATTATGTAGGAAAACCCGTTGGTCATACACAAGGTTTGCATATTAAATAAATGTCATAAATTTCTTTGGTTTATATGATCGAGACCAATGTCAAGTAGTGTGCTTGTCCCTAAAATGGTGTATTGCTTGTAGTGTCGTACTCGATCGCTTAAACTATAAAATTTATGAGATCATGTTAGTCTCATATTTTTTAAAATTAAAATACTACTTTCAAAATCAAAATTGTGTGTATATTAAATCACTAAAATTTATTTTCCAAACATTTAAAGCGGATGATAGTTTATGGTAACTTTGTTAGAGAGAGTTCTTTCTATTTTGTTCAAGAGGTTTTGTCTTCATACATTGGTAGTGTGTCCATGTCCCTCCTGGGCTAGACTATCGTTCTTTCATTGACATACTTTGCTCATCTCTATCTCGATTAAGTATAATCAACTCTCTTTTGATTCCTAGAACATTTTGTTTAGCCACCCCTGAACAGAGAGGTTATGGAATCTTCCGACCTCTAAGGAGGGTTGGATCCCCAGTAGGTGTGGAATGATGAGTAAGTAAATTTCAAAGTGAATCCTTCTCAAGTTTAGCCTTCTCGTTCCTTGGAATGGGTCCAAAAATTCCAGCTTACTTTGCATATCCTCAAAAATCATGCTCACCTTTAATAAAAAATAACCTTTATAATGACAACAAAACACAATATCATACAAAAAAAAACAAAAATAAAATGACATACGTGAAAAACAAAACAAACACCCAAAATAACAAAACTAAAAAAGACAACAAAAAAAATTTCACTTGGATAAGTTTCAAAGGAAACACCTAGTTATATAGACAATTAAGTTCGATACTTTCACCTAAGTACATTTGAAACAGAACATAATATGTGTCTCACGCTCGGAAATTTTCAACTGCCAGGAGAAATGTTGACTCCTACGCTTACCTTTTCATTCAACATGCCAACTAGCTACGCCACTCGTTACGAAGCTTCAACGATCCAATTTGGATCTGGGTTTGGTGAGTTAAAAATGCTTCTCGGGATAGCATCGTATGTGATAGTCAAGATGAATCCCCAAGAAGTTCAAGAGCTGTCTGCTACTTTTGACTCTAACTATGGAGAAGAGTTCCAAACTCTCAAGAAAGCCAGAGTCGTAGAGACTAACGTTAATACCATTCTACCAACTACTAATAAGATTGTGAGGACTGTTACACTTGCTGCCACCAGATACACTGTCAAAGCCATTGCCGCCCAGCTACAGTAAAAAAGAAAGAGGGTCTAAAATGAATAAAAATCAACTAAAATGTTTGCCTAAGTAAAATCTGTGATTGAGATAAGATCTACTTCAAAGTTTATGCTGCTTACTAAGGCGCAGAAGAAGAGACACAACTACAAAGCCAAGAAATTAAAGGATGTTAAGCCCATTTTCACCAAAAAGACTCCTCTCCAGGAGGAGGTTGAGCTGCCTAAGACCTCACCCCTCCATAGAGGTAGTAGATTTTACCCACCCTCTACTGCTTAGGGAGAAGAAAGTGTGCACTAGATTGACGCAGCACCGCCCCAGTTACCTCACCATGACGATCACAAGAGGGTGAAATTGAGATTGACATCCCTCACTAGAGGCTGAGCCATTTTTGAGAGGTTGGCTCATAAGGAGAAATATTCTGTTGCCAAAATTCTGAAGAGAATGAGATGTGCTTTCTCTCCTTAAATGAAGGATGAGATTTTAATATAACCACTGAATGTTGTTCAACCAAAGACTACATTGCCACAATGTATTTCTGTGAAGTCTTGCCTAGGGAAATGAGTAGCCACTCTACCCATTGATTCCACTATCACTGATATTGCCAATACCACCATCTTGGAGCCTGCAGGGCACAGGTCAGTTAGGTCTCACGTGGGTCTGAGAGTGCAGCGTGCCACTAAGTAGAGGATTTCTCCAAGGGTGAGTGATGACCAAGGGTCACTCCTTATCATGTCTGACCCATACTTTAGGGACCACACTTCCTACCAAAAGACTGATGCCACCAATGGTGCACTGATGTAGGCAGATTTAGTGCGTTATTTTTGTAAATATTTTTCAATATTACAAAATACATACGATAGATACAATGATAAATATGCAAATTAATCCTAACAAAATAACTTCAATTAAAAATAGTTTTCNCCCTAAGTACATTTGAAACAGAACATAATATGTGTCTCACGCTCGGAAATTTTCAACTGCCAGGAGAAATGTCGACTCCTACGCTTACCTTTTCATTCAACATGCCAAATAGCAACGCCACTCGTTACGAAGCTTCAACGATCCAATTTGGATCTGGGTTTGGTGAGTTAAAAATGCTTCTCGGGATAGCATCGTATGTGATAGTCAAGATGAATCCCCAGGAAGTTCAAGAGCCGTCTGCTACTTTTGACTCTAACTGTGGAGAAGAGTTCCAAACTCTCAAGAAAGCCAGAGTCGTAGAGACTAACGTTAATACCATTCTACCAACTACTAATAAGATCGTGAGGACTGTTACACTTGCTGCCATCGGATACACTGTCAAAGCCATTGCCGCCCAGCTACAGTAAAAAAGAAAGAGGGTTTAAAATGAATAAAAATCAACTAAAATGTTTGCCTAAGTAAAATCTGTGATTGAGATCAGATCTACTTCAAAGTTTATGCTGCTTACTAAGGCACAGCAGAAGAGACACAACTACAAAGCCAAGAAATTAAAGGATGTTAATCCCATTTTCACCAAAAAGACTCCTCTCCAGGAGGAGGTTGAGCTGCCTAAGACCACACCCCTCCATAGAGGTAGTAGATTTCACCCACCCTCTACTGCTTAGGGAGAAGAAAGTGTGCACTAGATTGACGCAGCACCGCCCCAGTTACCTCACCATGACGATCACCAGAGGGTGAAATTGAGATTGACATCCCTCACGAGAGGCTGAGCCATTTTTGAGAGGTTGGCTCGTAAGGAGAAATATTCTGTTGCCAAAATTCTGAAGAGGATGAGATGTGCTTTCTCTCCTTAAATGAAGGATGAGATTTTAATATAACCACTGAATGTTTTTCAACCAAAGACTACATTGCCACAATGTATTTTTGTGAAGTCTTGCCTAGGGAAATGAGTAGCCACTCCACCCATTGATTCCACTATCACCGATATTGCCAATACCACCATCTTGGAGCCCGCAGGGCACAGGTCGGTTAGGTCTCACATGGGTCTGAGAGTGCAGCGTGCCACTAAGTAGAGGATTTCTCTAAGGATGAGTGATGACCAAGGGTCACTCCTTATCATGTCTGACCCATACTTTAGGGACCACACTTCCTACCAAAAGACTGATGCCACCAATGGTGCACTGATGCATGCAGATTTAGTGTGTTATTTTTGTAAATATTTTTCAATATTACAAAATACACACGATAGATACAATGATAAATATGCAAATTAATCCCAACAAAATAACTTCAATTAAAAATAGTTTTATCTTTTAATAATCTTTAAACTGCCAAATCCCTTTAAAAATAACACAAGTATACATATCGCTCAAGTAATAAAGGGCTCCAATAGAGTTCTAGATATTAATCCCACAAGGAAGTTGGAAATGGGTGGAAATAAGTTCTTAATATTATAATGTCAAGTACTATTTTAAAATTACAAAAAGAAAAGTACAAAGTTTGAATACTAAGTAACAAGTGAATGCTAATTAAAATGCAGTTGAAAGTCAAAGTTAACTAAACTAAATGCTAAACTTTCAAAAGTAAATGTACGAAAATTAAAACTAAGATGTTGTGACGGAAAGTTCAAATTTAAAAAAACATCCTTCCTCTTTACAATGACTATATGATTTGTTAAGAAATTAAAATCATTTTAAAATATATATAAAAACTATTTTGTGTTAAATAGGAGCAATCTTATTCTTTACCCTCTTCTGAGTGCATAAAAAATATCGACTAATCCAGAGTTTGATCCCTAATTTCGTGGTTAGACTGGGAGGATACTGGCTGCCACTCCAGAGCTCCTACAACTCTCTCCCCTAAGGGCTAACAATCTCGCATCAGTTTACAATTACCCAGACCAAATTAGAGATTTTAATCTGTCATTTTAAAATCTATAATTTTGCATCCAACAATGTATATTTCTCTATTTATTAGAACCCAATTCCATGGATGAAAACTCTCCCATGAAATTAAATGTGAATCTCCCCATGTTATAAAAATCATAGATCTTTCGGAACATATTTTTCTTAATACATTTTAACATTTCAGTTGGCCAAATCAAAAAGTAAATGAAGATCGGAGTTCAAATCATCACAAATTATTTACATTTCAAACCATATAAAACAAAATCAATTCTTCACAAAATCATATCTCAAAGTAGGGAGAAGGATAAAGAAGAATACTCAAAATTCATGAGAAGGATATGAGAAAACATGAAATTTATATATAAAAATAAGTTTACAAAACAAAAGAAATAAAAGACACAACTTATCTCACAATCCTTTCTAAGCAAACTACTAGAAGTTCTCTTAAAGCCTTTCTCTCTTTACAAGCAATCTCAATTCTCTCTTAGAAGTGTAATGAAGAAGAAATCTCTGACCTTCCCTCTCCTCTTACAATCCTTGAAAAAAATCTCCAAGCCCTTGACTCTCTCTCTCTCTCTAAGTCTCCTTCTTCACGCCACGCACCTCATGCCTCTTAAACTCCTCTTCTCCTCTTCTCCTCTTCTCCTCTTCTTTCATTAAAGGCTGCCTCCATCTAAAAAGAATTCAAAATTTGCTCTTAAATTTTGTCTAAAAGTCAACTTTTTTGAATTTAAATGACATGTCCATTGATCCAATAGACATTTTCCATTCATAAAAGAACCTTTCAAAGTGTCTAGATGCATTGAATTACACCAAGGGGTGTTTAGAACAAGTGTCCCTTTGAAAATTTGTGCAAAATTAGTCTTAAACTGCCTTAATCCATAAAAAGTCATCCCTGGCGCATCTGGCGCCAAATCTGGCGCATCATGCGTCAACTCTCTGTCAAATGGTGCATTTGGTGCCACTCTGGTGCATCATGCGCCAATTTCTTGAAAATCACGTTGTTCTAGGTTTTGGCACATTTGGCGCCAATCTAGCGCATCTGGCGCCACTTCGGTGCACCTGTGGAGAATCTGGCTCAACATGCGCCAGAATTCAAAACTTCGCTATTTTGGCTCCAAAATTCCTTCTTTTTGCTACTTTTGCACCAAATGCCTAAAATTCATATACCTGTAACAAAAACATGAAAATACTCTTCTTTAAAATGTAATATCACAAAAAATAAGCATAAAATATATACTTAAAGCAACATATTATTTTGATATATCAAAATCCCCCAAACTTAAATGTTACTTGTCCTTAAGTGACACTTTGACTACATAAAAGCATATGACTAACTTATAACTTCTTTACTTTAGTTCAATAAATAAAGTTGTAAAATTTAAGAAAAACCTTTAATAACTTAGATTCAAATTCTAAGTCTAAGAGTACTTAGTAGTCAATTTTAAGATTTCTAAATTTATATTTATTTCAAGAAGAATTGTAATTTGTCATATCAAGGACATTTAGAATATTCATATGAAAAAGAACTTGAGGAAAAATTTACTAATAATGCTACTAATAATCCAATATAAATTTAGAAAATATAATAAAGCTTTTTCCTTAAGTTGATTCAAGTGAAACCAATTTTTTATTAGACATCTCCTTAAGCTTCTCCTCACTTACTTTTTATTTCTTTTCTTTTTTTTTTCTTTTAGGAAAATTTCAATCCTTTCTTTTATNTAATGCTACTAATAATCCAATATAAATTTAGAAAATATAATAAAGCTTTTTCCTTAAGTTGATTCAAGTGAAGCTAATTTTATATTAGACATCTCCTTAAGCTTCTCATCACTTACTTTTTATTTCTTTTCTTTTTTTTCTTTTATGAAAATTTCAATCCTTTCTTTTATTTTTCTTTTTCAAGTGAGGATTACTATACTTGGATAGCCTTTAATAGTTTTGAACTTCACTATCCTCTTCTCAAAGTTAAAACTCCTTACCTTTCTTCACTTTATAAATTCATATTAATTTATCATTTTCAAAAAGTCTCATTCTTTTCTTCTTTCATGAATCTCTAAAATTATTGATACTTTAAAAATACAATTTTCTTTATTTTAAATAGAAAAACTTAGTCTTATCTTATCATATCAAATATCTTTAACATTAGAATTGAACTTCATTATTAAAAACTTTTACCTAAATTTACCATAATATTCATAAACTTAAGTATAGTCATTTAAAGTTTAATCTTAATATCCCAGGTCATGTTAAATTAATTTAAAAATTATTGCTACTTAATGACAAAAAAAATTAGTTTACTTCTTTTTTAAAAGAAATTTTTATTTCCCCCCAAATTTAAGTTTTTAAGTATTTTAAAAATGTTTTAGCACAAAATTTGATTGGTGAAAGAAAACAGTAAATGCATGAAAAAAAACTAACANATTCATAAACTTAAGTATAGTCATTTAAAGTTTAATCTTAATATCCCAGGTCATGTTAAATTAATTTAAAAAATATTGCTACTTAATGACAAAAAAAAATAGTTTACTTCTTTTTTAAAAGAAATTTTTCTTTCCCCCCAAATTTAAGTTTTTAAGTATTTTAAAAATGTTTTAGCACAAAATTCGATTGGTGAAAGAAAACAGTAAATGCATAAAAAAAAACTAACTTGTAAAGGATTTTTGCCAATGAAACTGGGCTCTGGTATACTACAGGTACTAAATTTAAAAATACACAGTCTTTAAAGCATTAAATGAGACATAATATATTCTAAAAAATTTGCTGAGATTTAAAAGCGAAAACAATAACTGAAAATACTAAAAAAATACAGAAAAAGTAAAAATCTACAGTTATTATTAACATTTAAATCCACAACACAAAAATAAAAATCTTTACTACTACAGTTTCAAATACCAACCAAATAAAATCCAAACAACATACAAACAATCAAACAACTAAAAAAAAACAAATAAACTATCTCCAGAAAGTATCAATCTTCATCACCTTCCTCATCATCATCATTATCTTCTTCTTCTTCTTCATGATCATGAATNAAGCGAAAACAATAACTGAAAATACTAAAAAAATACAGAAAAAGTAAAAATCTACAGTTATTATTAACATTTTAAATCCACAACACAAAAAATCTTTACTACTACAGTTTCAAATACCAACCAAATAAAATCCAAACAACATACAAACAATCAAACAACTAAAAAAAACAAATAAACTATCTCCAGAAAGTATCAATCTTCATCACCTTCCTCGTCATCATCATTATCTTCTTCTTCTTCTTCATGATCATGAATAGGAGCATATGGAGTAAATCTGGGGCAAGTAGAAAATTCCACATTGTATTCACCCCTAAGATACCTCGCCATAGCATCCTCAAAAGCTATGTCATGTTGAACTTTCCTCTGCTGATACTCATCATTATAAGCATTTCTTGCTCTAATCTCTCTAATCTGATTCTGAATATTTGCTATATCTAATTGTTGAATCATGAGTTGGTCCATAATGTTTTCTAATGATGCAGGGCGAGAAGTAGATGCCCCTACAGCTGATGTAGAGGGTGTATCGCTTCTTCCACCCCTCAATTCAACAAATGATTCAACTCTCTGAATCATATGATTCCCAGTAGGATTTTGTGGCTATAATATTTCTTCATTTCTATGGGACTCTACTCCTGATAGCTCACAAAGAGTGAAAATCAGGGCAGGGTAACCTAAACTACTAGATATAAAGCTCTTAGCTATGCTCTGTGCATGATGAACTCTAAGAGCACCAACATCTTTTGCTTTCATGTTTAGAATGCAATAGTTCAATACAACTCTATCCTTTGTTATATAGACCAGATGATTTGTTGGAAGTAATCTAAAATAAATTAAGTGATGTCATACCTTTGACTGACTAGTCAACATGGAAGTGGAGAAGTTAACCATCTTATTATTTTTAATCCTCCATTCTCCTCTTCCATCAGTCAGGAAGACAATCACTTCATACAGTGATGAACCAGTCATCACGAATGCAGCATATTCATCGAAAAATACATTCCTCAGCCCATAAAATGCATTAATCCTTTCTGCAATAAATTCAACTTGCTTACCTTTCACGAGAATGTGCTCGTCATTAACGAATCTCAAGTTGGCATACAATTTCTGAATCATTGGAACAGTCACTACTACTGTGAAGTAGCAAAACCGTTCCCAATTTCTCGCAAGAATGAACCTCTCGATGTCGCCATCTGGGTAATTTTATTTCCTGGATCAATATCTTCTTGATTCAATTTGAGTGTTGTAACTGTGTGGGCCTTCAAATTAATAAATATTTGTGCATGAAAATCATCAGTTCTTCCTCTCTTCCCTCATGGAGCCATTTGAAATTCTACCAAAATCCAAATAAATTCCAAATAAATTACAAAATAAAAAATCTAACTCCCAAGTAAAATTATTTGGTAAGAAACTTTTCACCATGAGTTTTCCTCAAGTTTTTTCATCAAAAATCCCAACTTTCAGATCTTCCATAATGTAGAAAAAATCCATGGTGAAAACAAAAAATTTCTAAGTTAAAGTGAAGTTCTTACCAAGAGAAGTTGAAATCTATGATTTTTAGCCTCCGAAATCTTCTTTATCGTGCTCAATGGGAAGCCCTAGGTTAGGGTTTAGAGCNTGAAAATAAAAAATTTCTAAGTTAAAGTGAAGTTCTTACCAAGAGAAGTTGAAATCTATGATTTTTAGCCTCTGAAATCTTCTTTATCGTGCTCAATGGGAAGCCCTAGGTTAGGGTTTAGAGGTAGGAGATGACCCAAGCAATAAAAAAGGAGTTTTATTGTGCAATTTCATGATTTTTTAGGCAATCAGGCATTTTCGGGTATTTTGCGCATCATGCACCAACTCTCTATAAACCAACGCATGCGCCAATGCCTAAATTTTTCCTGATTTCGTTTTCTGCGAAAATTTTCTCCGTACCACTTTACGTCTACCTCTAATTAACTCAAATGAACCCTTATAAGCATAATTAAAAATTACTCTAAGACCCATCTTTCACAAACAACACAAAACTCACTTTTATATATAAAATCAGCGCAATTACAAACCAACATTTATCAAGCCAACAAACATCTATTTCAGAGTTTAAAACAAACCAAAACATCCTAATACTTAAATCTAAACATCTAAATTCCAAACACAAACATTNAGTTCTTAATATTATAATGTCAAGTACTATTTTAAAATTACAAAAAGAAAAGTACAAAGTTTGAATACTAAGGAACAAGTGAATGCTAATTAAAATGCAGTTGAAAGTCAAAGTTAATTAAACTAAATGCTAAACTTTCAAAAGTAAATGTACGAAAATTAATACTAAGATGTTGTGACGGAAAGTTCAAATTTAAAAAGCATCCTTCCTCTTTACAATGACTATATGATTTGTTATGAAATTAAAATCATTTTAAAATATATATATATAAACTATTTTGTGTTAAATAGGAGCAATCCTATTCTTTACCCTCTTATGAGTGCATAAAAAATATCGACTAATCCAGAGTTTGGTCCCTAATTTCGTGGTTAGACTGGGAGGATACTGGCTGCCACTCCAGAGCTCCTACAACTCTCTCCCCTAAGGGCTAACAATCTCACATCAGTTTACAATTACCTAGACCAAATTAGAGATTTTAATCTGTCATCTTAAAATATATAATTTTGCATCCAACAATGTATATTTCTCTATTTATTAGCACCCAATTCCATTGATGAAAACTCTCCCNAAATGTCCAAATTCCTTCAAATTGAACCTCTGAATCAATTCAAAATTACTCTAAACCTTTTCTAAACTCTTTCTGACAATCATCCAGACAAAATTGATCAGTCAATTGGGCTCAATGCCATGGCTAGCCCAACCCATACTTAACTTCAAGACAATTCAACCCAAATTGAACCCATGCACCAAAATTGATTAAGCCACGCCTAAGTGACCAAATTAATGACACCACAACCACCAAATGGGGCCTAGTGACTAGGCTAAACTCACTAAGCCCAACCTACAAGAGCAAAGGACAAATGGTCCCTTAATTTAAGGGATTTTACCCATTATTGGCCTAAACTTGAAATATCTTCTCCATCATTGGGGTTAATCATAATTAAGCACCCCCTGACCTCCCTGAGCTCAGAGGTGGCCAGNGGGATTTACCCATTATTGGCCTAAACTTGAAATATCTTCTCCATCATTGGGGTTAATCATAATTAAGCACCCTCTGACCTCCCTGAGCTCAAAGGTCACCAAACCCTAGCCAGCCACCACCTTAGCCAAAGGAAAAAGTCACCCTAAAGGAGCCCAAGTTGGCCAAAATCCAAAATTGATCTCACCTGAGCTGGCTAAGCTTGATTGGCTGTTAAGGCCTTTCTTCCCTCCATCTAGGTAGCACCCTGACCACCTCAGCTTGGCTTGAGAACCACCATAACCTCCTCTATTTAAACTACCCCCTCCATGGCCATAAGGAGAGTTAGCAAAATCCTTGGGGAAACTTTGTCCAATTTCTCCAGAGACTCTCCAAGAACTCCTAAGCTTAATCCCACTGTTTTTTCCCTCTGGTTCCTACTATGAGAGCTCAATTTTGAGTTTAAAATTTCAGCTCAAACCAACACATATTTCCCCACACCTCCACAGTCCACCAAACTTCAATTAACTGTGCACACACCATCACCACAGTGAGAGGAGTTGATTCCCCACAAAAGCCCCATCCAAAACAGCCTCTAACCTAGATCTAGACCAACACTTAAAATCAAGCTAAATCGAAATCATATCTAGACAATTCATTTGGACCTAAGACTTCATCTGGAGGTTCATTGGACCAGGCCTCCCCTCTCAGACAAAGGTATTAAACCTAAACCCTAATTCAAGCCTATTTTGATTCTCCATACGTATTTACCATATTTAATATTGTATAAGCTATATAGATATGCTATTCTTGAGTAGATGAAGGTTTAGAAATAAATCCCATGCGATTTGGTTAAGTCTAGATGAAGATCTTAAGGTTTTAGTGTGAACGATTCTCGGGTTTGGACACTTGGGGATGATGAAGGAGAGACGTTTGATTGCATGTTTATTCAACAGATGGAGGAGATCAAACCAGACAAACATCTGAAATGAAAAGGTGGGCTGCAAGGTAGTTAAGGTGGCNAATCCTTGGGGAAACTTTGTCCAATTTCTCCAGAGACTCTCCAAGAACTCCTAAGCTTAATCCCACTGTTTTCCCCCTCTGGTTCCTACTATGAGAGCTCAATTTTGAGTTTAAAATTTCAGCTTAAACCAACACATATTTCCCCACACCTCCACAGTCCACCAAACTTCAATTAACTGTGCACACACCATCACCACAGTGAGAGGAGTTGATTCCCCACAAAAGCCCCATCCAAACAGCCTCTAACCTAGCTCTAGACCAACACTTAAAATCGAGCTAAATTGAAATCATATCTAGACAATTCATTAGGACCTAAGACTTCATCTGGAGGTTCATTGGACCAGGCCTCCCCTCTCAGACAAAGGTATTGAACCTAAACCCTAATTCAAGCCTATTTTGATTCTCCATACGTATTTACCATATTTAATATTGTATAAGCTATATAGATATGCTATTCTTGAGTAGATGAAGGTTTAGAAATAAATCCCATGCGATTTGGTTAAGTCTAGATGAAGATCTTAAGGTTTTAGTGTGAACGATTCTCGGGTTTGGACACTTGGGGATGATGAAGGAGAGACGTTCAATTGCACGTTTATTCAACAGATGGAGGAGATCAAACCGGACGAACATCTGAAATGAAAAGGTGGGCTGCAAGGTAGTTAAGGTGGTTGGAAGCATCAAATAGTAGAGCACCGTGTATAAAGTTAGATGCGGACGAGAATGAGGTTGTACCGCGAGTTTAAGTAGAAAAATATGGATTTATTTAAATGCCTGAATTTCAAAAATCCATATCTTTCTCTAGAAAAATCATAAAAATAAAATAAAAATACCCTCTTGCTCAGTGAACAGAAGAAAAAAATGTGGACTAGAAATAAAAATTATAAGTTGACCTCTGATTTTAATGAATTAAATACTCTTTGTAGTATTTTAATTTATTATGAGCAAGCATTGCTCACAATGGCTTTAAACTTTGAGGGTTTGTTCCTCATGATAGAAGGGATGTTCTCTAATTTTTCCAAGGTCAGAGGGCATCTCTATGCTTNTGCTCAGTGAACAGAAGAAAAAAATGTGGACTAGAAATAAAAATTATAAGTTGACCTCTGATTTTAATGAATAAAACACTCTTTGTAGTATTTTAATTTATTATGAGCAAGCATTGCTCACAATGGCTAGAAACTTTGAGGGTTTGTTCATCATGATAGAAGGGATGTTCTCTAATTTTTCCAAGGTCAGAGGGCATCTCTATGCTCTTAATTTTAATTTTCAAACTAAGATGGCTATTTTGACTTATTTTAATTATATAAATTAAAATACCACTTGGAAAATTATGAGAATAATTTTAGTAGGTTTCCCATGGTTAGAGAAGCTTAAGAAAAATTCCATGATGCTTTGAATTATTCTATACATTTCTATATATATATATATATATATTGCTTTAAGTTATGTAAATTAAATATTAATAAAAAATTGACAAAATCAATTCTACACTGTGTATAAAAATCATGTTTACCCACTGTAAAAATTTGGAAATCATTTGACTAAGTTTGAGCACTAAACTTGATTTTCTAGGAAACCTTGTATTTTTGTACAAAAATAATTATATTAAATTAAGTACACTTTGGAAAATTATGAAAAATGTTTTTTTTCTGAGATCCTTGTGATTAGGGGCACTTAGGAAAAATAAAATTTACTTTTGAGAAAATACTTGATTTTTGAGCTTTATTTTGAATTTAAAATAATTATAAATAATTAATAATCCCAAAATTACAAAAATATTTTAAAACGTACCTAATTGTTCCCTGATCACTTAGAACTCTTTAGGATATTTTTTTCAGATTTTTGTAAGTTAAAATTAATTTTTTTAAGAGCTTAAAAATTTTTTTCTTANAAAATTACAAAAATATTTTAAAACGTACCTAATTGTTCCCTGATCACTTAGAACTCTTTAGGATATTTTTTTTCAGATTTTTGTAAGTTAAAATTAATTTTTTTAAGAGCTTAAAAATTTTTTTCTTTTTTTTTCATTAAAATAATTATAATAAATAAATTAGAAATCATAAAAGTACAAAATTTGTTTCTCTAAGTTCTCTGAACTCAAAAAGGTTTTATAAAAATATAAAGATAATTTTTGTACTCAAAACATTATTTTACATTTAATTAAATCATTAAGATTGATTCATATTCAAATAATAATGATAGAGATTTAATTCAAAAAATCATGAAATTTTGTTTCAGTGTTTCTCTGACCTAAGTGACCTCTAATAATTTTCTCATGAATAAAAANCAAAACATTATTTTACATTTAATTAAATCATTAAGATTGATTCATATTCAAATAATAATGATAGAGATTTAAATCAAAAAATCATGAAATTTTGTCTCAGTGTTTCTCTGATCTAAGTGACCTCTAATAATTTTCTCATGAATAAAATTTTTAGTTTGGATAATCAAGTAAATCAACTTTGAAAATACTACCTTTTAAATTTAAATAATTATTTAAATTAAATTATATTTTGAAGATCCACATTTTATCCTCTAATGTTTTAATTGACCCATGCATAGGGCATTCTAAAAATTCACNTTTAAATTTAAATAATTATTTAAATTAAATTATATTTTGAAGATCCACATTTTATCCTCTAATGTTTTAATTTACCCATGCATAGGGCACTCTAAAAATTCACAANCTTCTTTCATTATTGTGAAGGTGTGGGTGTAGTTAATTTGGGTTTGGTGGATGGTGGAGGTGTATTGGATTCTGTCCTGGTTTCTGGCAAGGTTTCAAGCTCAAAATTGAGCTCCGACAGTGCGAATTGGTGGGGAAAAATAGTTGGAATGCACTGAGGGGATCTTAGGGAAGCTTTATGAGAAGTTTGGAGAGGCCTCTCTAAGAAAATTTCAGTAGGGGATCTTAAGGAAGCTCTGTGTGAAGTTTGGAGAGGCCTCTCTAGGAAAATTTTAGCACACCTCTCATGGTCCGTGGAGGTCTCAAAGAAGCTCTGTGAGTGATTTGGGAAGCTCTCTCTGAGAAAATTTTTAGCACACCTCCCATGGCCGTGGAGGTGAGTTCCTGTGTGAAGTTTGGAGAAGCCTCTCTGAGAAAATTTCAGCACACCTCCCATGGTCGTGGGAGGTGATTTTAAATGGCCATGGGGTGGCTCTCAGGGCATAAGTTTGGGTGCATTGTGGTGCTTAGGTGGAGGGCTGAGGAGCTCCATCAATTAGTTTGGTTGAGCTGGCCTCTAGGTTTTATTTGGGTGAGGTGCAATGGGGGTGGCTCTTGGTTTTGAGCTTTTCTGGCCACTAAGCTGGCCGGCCAGCCAGGGGGAGGTGTCTAGGAGCTCAGGGAACCCATGGGAATATGTCACAGCAATTTAGTACAATGATACCTAATTTTGGTAAGAATATCTTAAGCACATGCATTTTTGAAAATAATATCCCTTAATTTCGGGAGCCATTGGANAATGATACCTAATTTTGGTAAGAATATCTTAAGCACATGCATTTTTGAAAATAATATCCCTTAATTTCGGGAACCATTGGGNGTTTTAGGATTCTGAGGTTGTCGTTCATCACGACCTAAATCCTCACATCTTCCAGGTGTCGGCGCTATTTTGTTGTTGGAGGAGTTGCCCGTAAGAAGCCGTCGGTCACCGAAATCAAAATCCCATCGCCCGCTTTGGAAGGACGTTTTAATTTACATATATATATATTTAGTTTTATAAAAAAATATGAAATCAAATTGACCACATATTTTTCATAGTTTAAATGAAAGAGCATTGTACCTCAAATCTTGTATCTATCCCAAAGGACAAACACAAGTCTTGAGGGAGAGACTCGATCAAATAAACTAAGGAATATATGACATTTGTTTGGTCTGCAAAACCTTTATATTTGCCAACAAGTTCCCCTATTTAATGGAAATGATTAAATATAGTTTATTTTATGCTGGGTTTGGACATGCTTCCTATAAGGGCAAGCTCCTATAGTTAATTACATCTTAAATGACCGAAGTCAACTAAGAAGACTCTCCATAAAAATTAGGAAATATTATCTTCAAGGAGTTTCAAAGGGTAGGACTTTTCAATGAGATCGAACGTAGAGGTGTGAAAGGGGATTAGTTCAAATTTGAAATATTTACTTGTAGAGTCCAAAAGAGGAAGAATTAGGGGATGTCATGGATCCAGAGGAGAACTCCGATGACTTCTCAAGCTATCTTAATGTTTGGCTTCAGTTTTGAGGAGAAATATTTAGGTAATTCATCCTGCCAATTTTATTAGTTAGGGCTTACATTCATGTGAAACTATCACACAATTATACTGGAAGATGTGAGGATTTAGGTCATGATAAACAACAACCTCAAAATCCTAAGAAGAGTTAGGGCTCATATTGTATAGCAGGGCTATACAAAGGCCTAAAGATAAGGTAAGGATTTACGTTGCATAAGAAAGCAACCTCAAAGTCCTATGGCTTTGTTGTTTAA